>JARHVA010010959.1:27500-108145 GCA_037957365.1 Torreya grandis
ATATGAAATATAAAATTGAAAATTTATAAATTAAAGAACAAGGAGTACACCCATGTGTTGGTAAAAACCATGTTTCCCTTGAATTGTTGGAAATGATGATTCCTTGTTGAAGCATTTGATAAAAAAATTTGAAACACTTGGAGATTGGTTCCTCTTGTTAGACCATGGAGAAATTTGTATTCCTTGTTGAAGTGCATGGAGATTAGGGGTGATTGTGACCCAAATTTTTGTAACTATGAAAGCCTTTGGGTTATGAAGACAACATGCCCCAATCCTCATAAATGTGGGGAGAAGTATATGTTGTATTATCCCAAATAACTTCATATAAAATAAAGGGAAAACCACATGATAAGTTGATAAAATGAAAAATTTAATCAACCAATGTAAATGGATTATATATTAAATTATATAGTTTCATTCTAATTTGATCAAGTTCACTCCATGTAAAAAAATGCATGATAAAAATAGAATGAAAATTGTTCATGGCCCCATCATGACCACATATTTGATTGTATAATTTCACTCAATTTTTCAAAATCTCACTCAATGTAGAATAAATGCATGATCTAAAGATAATGATTAATTTTCATGCCCCTACCATGACCTTACATTTGATAAGTGTGAAGTGGAATGAAAAAAATTGTCATTCAACTATAAAATATGTTGTTGTGTATGTGCATGCTTCATGAATTAGAAAGTCTATATATATGCATGAACAAATATCATGCACTCTAAATTTTTACCAGATGATATATAATGATTTGCATTTATCTATTGATTCTAATAACCTATATGTCAAATGTATGTATATGTGGAAACTTGGTAATTCATATTATTGTAAACTCTATAATCTGTGCATGCTATCCAACAAATTTGTATGAAAAGGTGTTCAAGTCTATGTGAGTGCATATGATTGGAATAGGACCCCATAATCCTTACCAATATGACAATATCTATCATGTAACCAAACCATATGATATTTGAACCATTCTAAATATTTAAAAAATTTACTCTTATTTGATTTTATATTCATGGAGGCTTATGTCTCTATTATAAGTCCAATTTAATTCCCCCTTTTGATATGAGGGATTTGTCTTGTAAGTAACTCATCTCAATACATATATATATATATATATATATATATATATATATATATATATATATATATATATATATATATATCATGTCATGTGTATAAATAACATCATGTATAATCATGTGAACATGTGGAGAGTATGCCATCATATTAATGTATATGGAAATCAACCAAATACCTTGGTGTACTTTTATAATATCCAATGACAATTCAACAAATTAAACATGCATACCTTTTGAAGAAGATCTAGTAGACACCTTTTGCATGAAACTGCTTACAAATCTACCCTTGATTTTCTTTAGCCTTTAGATGTCCTCCAAAGTTGTCAAAACATATCTCAAGGAACTTGAAATCTAGTCTGACCAGGTGTGTTAGAATTTTTAGCTACCCAAGTTTCACCCTCTTGAAAAGGACTATTCAAGCCCTCCTCAAACTTGGACTAACATGGGAATGACCTATAGGTTTTGGGATACCTATAGTATAGGGTAAAAATCTAGTTTTATGGGGATAGCTCTCTTCATTTTCCACTTGAATTATCTCTCTAAGACTTAATTCTATTGTGATGAAAAAGGATAAGGATAAAACTTGAAAATGAACCTACACTAACATTGGTAATGTACTAATAATTAAATATACTCTCTTGGCTTGTCCTTTAGACACATTTATGAACCTGATGAAACCAAAAAATGATAAGACCTCTCAATAAAGTCATATGCATGAATATTTCATGTGTGGATCAAGTTGAAGTTCCATAAATTTAAAGCTAAGAACCTATGTTTTTTCAAGAAACTATTAACCCACCAACACTTCAAGAACACTCGTACCTATCAATACTTCACATAGCCTGCATAGACGAATAACATGAAATTAGGTGTATGAAATGACCTAAAAAATATAATGACACTCATACATTATTAAAATCAACTCTCACATTGCACACTAACATTCAAACAATGAGTCTGTAATTATTCCTCTATTGATTCAAAAGTACAAAGTATAATTTTGGCAAAGCTTTACTACACCCAACTGAGGGATGAGAAAATAAGAGCTCAATTAATGATTATACATAATGTTTATGAGTGAGGATAGAATATTCTAGGCATAGGATAGTCCATGAAATAGGCTAAGGCGGTCATATGGCATCTACAACAGTCATAATCACTCATTCCATGCATTGACACTCCTTTAATGACTCCATTTTGGTGTTAAGGTGAGATGTGAAGGCTATAACTTCCGTATTTGACTTCATTTAGATCATTAACATGCCCTAAATAGTCCATTATTCCATCCAATTATAGTTACAAAGTGCACATGGGATGTGAATAGGACTTCAAGAGGCATTCAATAGCCTCCTCTTTAATGTGCATGTTGATATGGATTTGAAACTATCTCCATTCCTTGATAATGGTCTTAAAAATGAAGTATACTCACTTTAATAATAGTTAAAAATTCCTCAAGGTAGCCTATTAATGTTATAATCCCATTATATGCCTACTAGGCCCTTCTATCTACAATTTAAGTAGGCCTCACCTGCAACTTCCTCATCTTTTTTCTCATCTGCTCCTTAGGTGATTCATATAGTTGAATCAAACTCTCAAGTTAGATGATAAGGTTTGAAATATTCTTTGATTATCCATTTGTATTAAAACTTAGACCTATCAAGTATCCTTCACCTTCAACTCATCTACCTTTCATGACTAGGCCACTTAGACTAGTTCCACAAATTGGTTACTTAGGAGGAGTTAGCAGAGATACCTATAGGTAGATATATGAACATTTATAGCCTTAGAGGAGTATAAAAAGTCTTGAAATAACATTTTATATGGTTTATAACTCTTGATTAGGTTTTATACTCCATTTTCCACTTAAAATTCTATGAAATTACATTCTCTAGAGGTATCCATACAACCTCCATACAATTAGGTAACATGGGCATGGCCTCTTCTGAGTGAAAAACATGTTATAGGTTTTATTCAAGTGATTCCTAATTGTTTAAATGAATTTTTAATAAAATATATATAGTTGAGTCCTTATTAGGGTTTAAGAGTGTCTAAGACTCTTAGTGATGGTTCATAGAGATCAAATCTTGAATAACTAAAACAATTACACTATATGCATGTTGATAGACCCCTATACCTCTCCTAAATTTCTTAGATCCCCATTAAAAGTATTTATATAGTTGTGATCATTTGAAAATGATCCTTGGGTGAGAAACATGCCTCATAGATAGTGTTAGGGTGTTTACAGACCAAAATGACCCATTGTGAGAACTCCCTAGAATTCAAAGTGACCAAAAGGATTTTAAACACCATGATGACCTCCTCCAAGAAGATTTGAGGCATCCTTGTTTCCCAAATTGCTCTTTTATCCACATTTTAGTGACACTATCCTAGTGGAAGTGATAGACTAGTCTATTTAGACACATGAACCCTAAAATTTGGCCCTAGACTTAAGGTTTTGAGGCACCCCTACATTTTTTTCAACCTAAATATTAACTCATAGATCCCATGGAGTAGCAACATCAGATTTATTAAGCCTCTTGACCTTTGATGAATGCATATAGCTCCTAGTTTCAACATCTATGTATATCTACAAATATAACTAGTCATGGAGGTCTCTATAGATGACTAATATAGGCCCATTTAAAAGCTTCAAAACACATTATCCATCCTTAACCTCATGATTCACCAAAACACTTCCCATTTATATGTTATTAGGTTCAAACTAGTCTTCTCAGGCATGTTCTAAACAGTCTAACCCATACACGTGATAACTAGTAGGTCATTATGATGCTCAGAAGACCTAAGAAGGCCTTAAAGATCATTTCAAGACCAAACCACTCCATTTGGATGTGTTTTGGAGTAAGAATACACCATTGGGTTATTTCTATGTTTTAGGTAGGGTTTAGGACATTCACCATCTTAATGATGTTTCATAGAGTATATACATCCAAAATAGAACCAATTTCTATAAACTTATATTGCATTGACCCCTTCATCTTCCCTTAATAGCCTGGGGTCCCATGTAGAGGGTGTGTGGAGAGAGGAACATTATAAGGTGGCATTAAATATCTATTTTAGCCAATTTTAATAGGTGATTTTCTTAAGGATCATTCATAAAATCTATCCCCCAAATTCCTACCATTATTTATTAGATTTTTAATCCATAGGGTAACTTAAACTTCTCCAAGATCCCTAGTCCTAAGCATCTATGTTGTGAAGTGTATGAACACTTGAAGTTTCACTTTGAGCTATCTATGTTGGAGTTTAATGGCTCGAGTAGTGTTTTAAAACCAAGGTATTGAGTAGAGTCTATTTGTAGTCAAAGGTTCATTTTCTAGTCATATAACAATTCAAAGAGTTTAGGGTTCCCTTGACTAGTAGGATGGTCAAGCCAGTCGAGTCACCAAAAATTTTGACCACTTTCTAGTCTTAGACCTAGAAAGGGGTCTACCTAAGTCTTATAATCATCATACATTATCAGTTCTCATGGTTGATATTCACCTTATGATATTCAGTTATTCAAATAGTTCATTATTTTGTCATGATAAAACATTGCTTGATGACCCTCCCTACCTCTGTTTCAACTTGTATCAAGTGTTTTCATGATGTTTTAACATATATAAAGGTCCTTGGTTAGTTTTATAAATTTTCAAAATTCAAAAGTGATATGGTGGAGGTGCGTTGATAAGGCATTTTAGTGAAGGACCATGAAACATCTATGATCTACCCAATCATAATAGGTATGCTCATTTTCAAGCCTTTAGTAAAATAATGAGAGTATTTTGGGGTACAATTGAGGTCTTTTATAGGTTATAAAGGTCTCTTATATATGTTGGTATGATTCACATATGTTATATCTCTTAAACATTATGAATATGTCCTAAAATTAATATTTTTGGTCATAATGAGGCCTAATTTGACCTTGATGGGCCATTAAGACACTATACATGCCTTCATTAGACCTCATAAGCTTCATCAAGCCATTACTAAGCCATTTCATATGCCTTTGAACCCATTCTCACCATGATCAATGCTTAAATCTTCTCTAATGGGCCCCACACATGTTATTTTATGACTTTTCAACTTCCCTAATTTGTACTATGGACTTCAAAATATCACATGGCTCCTAATTTCCCTCCATCATGCTTGCTAACAATGTTTTTTGGTCTAAAACAAGATAAAATGTAAGGAAATTATAGGATTTATAGGTTTTCAAAATGGTACAGATCCATATAGTATGGACTAATTTAGGTGGAATCAAGGATCTACAAGGGGAAGTCAACAATGTAAAGTAAAATAGAAACTAGAGTGTTTTAGTGCCTAGAGAGCTCAAAACTGACCTACCTTCCCATCCAGCTCATTAGCAAGCTTGGATATCACTTTAGGTTTGTGTTCAAATAGTACAAAGGAGAGAGAATGAAGACCCAAGATTATATCTAGAGGAATTAGGCTTGGTTATCTTTTAGTAATGGGTATTTGGTTTTGGATTAGTCCCCTGAGCTCTATGAACATTCCTTAAGAATGTAAGGGATCTAATCGCCATCCATATCTACATAAGCTAAATAGAATAGAATAGTTTTGATGGGTTTTTATCTCATTTATCCAAACCAATGGTGTTTCCTATATCATTAGGTATTAAAAGAACCTCTCATATCATTTTTATTGTTTGGTCTACATGTGTGAGCTTATGGAATCATGAATACATCCAAACTAGCATAGTCTGTAGTCTACAGGGAGATTTGGGTAGTGAATAGAGTGTTGAGTAATCTTATCAAAAGGAGTTGACAATGTTGAAAGATTAGTTGAGTGATTCAATATTTGTCATACTTTTGTGCTCAATTTTGAGGTCTATCATCTCTTATCCCCTCAGGGTGTCTTCAAGAAATGGGTGTACATATGCATCTAAGTTTCACTATGTAGGATCATTATAGGTTTCTTAATGGCACCTTTAGATCCTTTAAACATAGCTAAGAACATGAAATGAGGTGTTAAATTAATAATAGGTCATCATCATATCCTTAGGAATAGGTCTCTTAACCTCCATTTAGCCTCATAGGCCTAAAAACTACCCTCCTTGCCTCTAAAGCTCATACAATCAGTCTTAGCAGAAGTTAAGTTTCTTATCCAATTTAAGGTTTCTCAAAGATTCTTAGGTTTCACTTTTTGACTATTTATTCCACTTTTATACCTCCAAAGTGATATGTTTGCATAGGTATGTGTACTAGGGTCTTGAAGGTATCTATGGGTTATATTGGAATCGTTCTCATACTTCAGTTCATCCCATATCCATATCTCTATCATTTCATGTTGTTTTCACTACCATTTACAGTATGTTTTAACCATATCTTTCATATTCTAACCACATATCACTCCATAGTAATCCTAATCCACCCATCCACCCTTCCCTCAAAGTCTAAACTATGTGAGATAGGACTATGCACCCTTTTTAACCATTTAAAGTCATAATATCATGGAAGGTTGGATCTATATAGGTCATATACCCTAATGAGAATTCAATAGTCACCTACAAGAAACCATCTTGAACATACTATGTAAAGACCATCAAGGGTACTATGTGGACCACTCATCAGAATAAAGAGTGGCATGACATGAGATTATGTGCATCTTAAAGAGATGAATGAGGATGTGAATATGTCACAAGAATTTCAATCAGCTTCAGATCACTCTCATCTCACATAAGCCTGATACTCAGACCCCTATGAATAGTCAAATTAGGTAGATGAGTTCCTACATCTTTGATGGTGTATATTGTGATATACATCTTTCCTATAGTAAAAGGTAGCATTCATACTAGGTGATTTAAGGTTTAAACTAAAAAATAAGGCAAATTTGAAGATCATCACACCTAAGGAGGAAAAGGATGTCAAACACATACTTGATGACACACAAGCATGTTTCTCACTCTAAGAGCATTTTCAAATGCTCACAACTATATGGATACTTTTCATGGGGAGCCAAGAAATTCAAGAAAGGTAGAGGGGTCTATCAACATGCATCTAGTGTAATTGGTTCAAATATTTAGGCCCTGATCTTTATGAACCATCACTAAGAGTTATAAGCACTCTTAAACGCCTCTTAAACCCTAATAAGGACTCAAATAGAAATATTTAGTGAAAAATGCATCTAAATAGGTATTAATCACTTGAATAATACGTAGAACATGTTTTCCACTTAGAGGAGGCCATGTCCATGGTACCTGATTATATAGAGGTTGTATGGACACTTATAGAGATTGCAAATTTATAGAATTTTAAGTAGAAAGTGGAATATAGAACCTAATCAAGAGTTTTAAACCATGGTAAATGTTATTTAAAGAATTTTTCTACTCCTCCAAGGATATAAATGTTTATATATCTTCATTTAGGTATCTCTGCTAACTCATCCTAAGTAGCCATTCTATGGAGCTAGTCTAAGTGGCCTAGTCATGCAATGTAGATGAGTTGTAGGTGAAGGATACTTGAAAGTTTTAAGTGTTGATACAAAGGGATAATCAAATAATATTTTAATCCTTCTTAGACTACTTGATATTTTGATTCAACTATCTCAATCACCTAATGAGTAATGAATAAAAAGATGATGAAATTACAAGTGAGGCCTACTTAACTTGTAAGTAGAAGGGCCTAATAGGCATAGAATGGAATTATGACATTAATGATCCACCTTGAGGCATTTATAACTATCATTTAGGGGATAAAACTTCATGTTGAAGACCATTATCAAGGAATGGAGAGTTTCAAATCTATATCAACATGCACATTCAAGAGGGGGCTACTTAATGCCTCTTGAAGGCATATTAACACCCCATGTGCACTTTGTAACTATCATTTGATGGAATAATGGTCTATTTTGGTCATGTTAATGCTCTAAATGAAGTCAAATATAGAATTTATAGCCTTCACACCTCACTTCAATGCCAAAATAGAGTCATTAAAGGAGTGTCATTGCATGGAATGAGTGATTATGACTACTATAGCTACCATATGGCCACCTTGGCCTCATTAATGTCATTTTTTACAACTTTATTCTTTTCTCATTTCTCATAAACATTATATATAATAAATAATTGATCTCTTATTTTCTCATCCCTTGGCTGGGTGTAGCAAAACTCTACCAAAATTATACCTTGAGCCTTTGAATCAATAGAGGAACAGTTGTAGACTTCTTGTTTGAATGTTAATGTGCCTTGTGAGATTTTATTTTTATAATGTATGAGTGTCATTTTATTCTATGGATCCTTTCATGCACCTAATTTCATGTTATCATTCTATGTAAGTTATGTGAAGTATTGATAGGCAGGAGTGTTCTTGAAGTGTTGGTGGGCTAATAGTGTCTTGAATAGACCTAGGTTCTTAGCCTTCAATTTTTATAATGTACACTTGATACTCACATGAAATATTAATGCATAGGAATTTTTTGATAGGTCTGATCAATTGTTGGTTTCATCAGGTTCATAAGTGTGTTTAAGGGACAAGCCAAGAGAGGATATTTAAGTATTGGTGCATCACCACTATTAGTGTAGGTTATTTTCAAAGTTTTATCCTTATCCATTTTCATCACAATATAATTATATCTTAGAGAGATAATTCAAGTGGAAAATTAGGGGAAATAGCCCCATAAAACTAGAGGTTTGACCTATACTATAGGTAGCCCATAACCTATAGGTCAATCCTATGTTAGTCCAAGTTTGAGTAGGGTTTGAATATTCCTTTTCAAGAGGGTACAACTTGGGTAGCTAAAAATAACCTCATATGAATTCTATGTGAAGATCCAAATACTATTGTTATTATTATAGAGTTCATGGACATCTAACATATATGTTTCATGCTTTTCAACATACAATTTAAGATGGTATTTATATTGGTGACCTTATATTAGCTACATGTATTAAAACACCATAAGATTCTATCACACTTTCCAATATTTAAACAAACCACTACATTTATGGTTCAATCTGAGAATTTATAATTACTAACACAAAATTTAGATAAACAATTTTTGCCTAAGAAAGAGGCATATAATATATACATGAGAAGACTAATGTTAAAAATGTGGTTTATAATGTGGAAACAATGTACCAATGTCATGGCTAATAAACTTTGTGAAATTAGTTTATGTATCGTTACCCTTCTCAAATATATTGGATATAACATTGAACACTTGAGTAGGATTATTCTATCCAATACATTTAGAGGATCTATTAAATAACCCATAGTTCTCAATATTAAATTACATTCTATTATATTCAATGTTAACCCCAATTTAATTGAATACGGTTCAATACTAGAAAGATCATGGATAAGATCAATGGATGAAAATGTGATAAGAATCATGATCACATTACATTTGATCTCCAAGGCAATAATATTTCCATTTGAAGACAAAAAACATCTCCAAATCAAGTAGAGTAAGTTAAAACTAATTATTCAATTAGTTCTTTAGAATTGATATCTAAATCTTATCTGCATATAAAATTGAAAAGGAAAATACTATGGTACAATGTACTATTGATGACTAATATTTTAAAGAGTAAATAATATACAATAAACTAATTTTAAAACATGGTCTGATCAATTATAAATACCCTAATACAAATAAATAATATGATATTAACTAGAGTAATGTGTCTAAATTATGATATGAATACGTAAATACACTTGATGATTATAACATATATGATATAGGATCTAATTTTGACTATCCCATTGATGGGATCATGGGTTAGCTTTAACATAATATAAGATACATTGCTTTTTTATTTTTATTAATTTATCACCCTCTCTACTATTCTATATTATTCTAGATATTAAAATTTAGTATTAAGTAATTGATAATGATTATATTATCATAAATTTACCATGCATGACTTAAGTGCACAAACATGGTCCTAATCCACCACTCTCTCATACTTGCATGTTATATTATAAGTTTGACCCTTCCATTATATTGGTACACACCTATATTAACCTCATTGTTTATTTCAAACCTACTTAATATCCTGTAGAGACATCTCTAGACATTAAATTTAGTCCACATGTACATAGGTCAATACCATTAGGTTTAGTCAATATCACCAGTTGATATTGACTTGATCTAGTTGGTATCAACCCTCTCCCAACAATAAATATGTTTTAAAATAAATAAATTCCTTGGGTATAACCCATCTACCTAGAATTTTGGTGGCATGATAAATTACCCAATTAGACTCATGTATATAAAAATCAAGATCTCACTTAATAAGGGGCTTGGCACTTCCCTGATACACATATATACACTATTATAAAATCATTAAATATTTCATATCTTTCCCAAATATTTAATCAATCGCTTGGAGTAGTAATAATCCAAGTCTAAAGCATACATATCCAAGTCAAATCAAACATTTTCATTTATCAAAACCAAATCATTAGTTTCATACATATAGTGGATCATATTTACACAATCAACCTAGGTGGGATAACTATGTGTGGTTTTAATTCCATTTTAAGAGTATTGGATACATACGTCATGGTTAATCATAAAACATGTATGGTTGGGGCCAAATCATTCAATTATATTTTCTCAATTTTTGTAGGTTTCTAACCTTCACAAGCACATCTATGGTTTCAAGTTGAATGAAGCTAATTTTTAGAGTTACATGCATCATTAGGGTTTGACATCACACATATAAATATTTTAGAGATAGGAAAAGGTGACTTATAGTCATCATCCCTCTTTTCATAACATGTTAGTACTAACTAACACATGTTAATATCAACAATCAATACTAACCTAGACCTAATATAACTAACCATTTTTATAAAAAAGCATAATTCCTAAACTGGATGAATATCAATCTGGATATAGTATATTTTACACTACTAGAATGCAGTCACAATCAGACAATCAAATAGAAACTTTAGTTGCTCATTCCTTTTGTACTTACTATAATTAACATATACCACTTCTCAAATCATTACAATTAATTTAAATATTATACATTCAGGTGTATGCTTGAATGTCATATTTATCATTCATAATTATTCTAATAGTTTGTAAATTATTATGGTTACTAAAACCAAATTATGATAAAACACATTGGTGAACCCATACACTGATCAAATTGTGTCAAACCCTAGGTATCCCTTAGGGTTTTATATTTTAGCCTTAGGGTTTTATTTTCAAACTTGATTTTTTATTATTCCATAATAATACAACTTATTATTAGCTATAACAAATGAACATTATTGGTTAACACAAGTCAAAAGGTACTATTTTATTATTTTTCTACATGGATAATGTATCTTATTTGGATAAATTATGTAATCAAATAGGTCAAATGGATCAAACATAAGAACACTAATAAGGCTATAATTAATAATGAACAATACCAAGCCTTCCTCTAATCATATTGTTATAATATCCAATTTGAGTTGACTTTTAATACCATTATACACCAAAGGGCATACACAAATCATTTTATTCTTCCTTTCCCTAAATATCAAGGTTGTACTAGCTACCATACCACTTCCATTATTAACCCATGACTTATTTTGGATTCCATGGTCCATGTTGTAATTATTAGAAAAGGCAGGGTGACCCAAAATTTATGATAGAATAAAGGTAGTCAACATGTTCCTCCTCAACCCCTTCCACCTTCAATAAATCAAGATAACTAACCCAATTGGTATGAAATCATATATTAACTAAATAACACCCATGCTAAAATTTATATCTTGGAGTTACTCAAGATATCAACATTATATAATGCATTGTAAGAAAAAACTCTCCTTAGTGATTCACAACTTGCATCATTTTCCTCTATTATGAATAAATTCAAGGATAATGACAAAGTCATCACCTTAGATAAATAAGACTTACCTACACAATGCATTGTAGATAAAAACTTATCATTATTCACTCATATTAAAGTGTAAATCAACTTAGTCAAACATGTGTTGGTAGATAATGGTTCTAGATTTAATATTTGTAACACTACTTTCTTAAAACCATTAGGGATAAACATGGAAAACATTCATAAATAAGATCAAATTATAGGATTTTATCACACTCCATGTAAAATAATTAGAACTATATCATTATATGTAAAATTAGATCCCAAGATGGTACCAACTACATTTCATGTTATTCTTAATTATTTATATTATAACCTAATTTTAGGGAAACCTTGGACACATGTTATGGAATTAGTAACATCAAAAATACAAATATGTATCAAATTCAAACATGAAGGATAATGTTACACACAACTAGATTATGATGAAACTTTCAAATATTATATGACTCAATCTATTAATGGGAAATAATCACAATCATATTTAGAAGATCATATTATCATTCTTCTATCACAACTATTTTCAATAGTTCATATTCATATATATGAGGTGGGTGAATCAATTACCAAAAAATAGAAGTACCCAATCATAACATATAAAGAAACTATACAACATGATTCACAATTTCATACGAATCCATCAAAACCTATTCCTAATTTTAATTTATTAGTGAATTTAGAATATCAAGATGACATAGTCACATATTGTTATGACAGTGAAAATGAGGATACAAACATGGAATATATGATATATGTTCAACTATGAATGTTAAATTTCAATCATCTATATGAATATTTATCTCAAACTCTATTCACACCAATTAGAGTTGGAGAATATTATGATGATTCATAGACAAAAAAGGGGCAAAGCATCAACGCATTCAAGCACAATCTTCCAAGGGAAAAGGGAAGGTAGCAATGAAATATCGTGAGTATATTATAAATGAAATAAATATTTATAATATTATATCAAACTAGGTTTAGCCAAAATGAAAGTCTAACATGACTTGGAAAAATAAGAAGTCATATATTTCAATAAATATGTGGAAATGGCAGATTCTAAGGATCCAACTAAATTTTAAATAACAAGTTTTTAATATAAATCAAGAATAATATTGTTAATATTAATTGATCATAATATCAACACATTACCATTTACTTGACATCAAGCTATGAGACATATTTCACATCAAGAATGAAAATCATATTTCAGTTATCATAGAATCATAACATATGACACAGATCATTGTGAGGCATTACAAAATTAGATTCAAATATATAATAATAAGAGCATTTTCAAGGTAATTCAACGTTAACATGAACCACTTCCATCAAGTTTCATAAAGACACAATCTACAACTACAACAAGAAAAAAATTTCCTCGATATGAGGATTTGACCATTACATCATTTATAGAAGGTGTTTATCAACAACAAGTTCACATTGATGAAAATTAACTCAAAATTGTATATATTATCACATTATTATGAAACATGGGGATTTACATTAAATATGTATTAAATAAACATCATGGTACATTCCTCAGACATATTACCATACTGATTAATTATGGTCTAAAGGTTTTTGATACATCTAAATGGGTGACATCTTCTATCACCTAGTTGGAACTAACATTTTGATTGGAATGGTTATACCTAATGTAGCATACGGTGAATAAAATAGATCAATATATTTTATTATTTTATTAATAAAATACTATCGATATTCAACATAATCAAAATGGTACTCACTAAAAGGTAAAGTATTCAAAGATAACAATAGACACATAATATGAATAATTAGAGATAGTAGAAGAAGAGGAAATGCAATTACATAATCTCAAAGAGAATTTAAGATATATCAAATTCATTAATAAAAAGGATGACCTAATCACATATTTATGAGCCCAAAATCTTAAGTATTTTAAAAATAAAATAATTAAAAAATACCAAAAACATTCAAAATATTCAAAAAATAAAAAAAATGGGACATGGCATGACCTGACATGATTAATAGATTATACCATTTGCATATGTTATTTATCACATGTTTGGCATATGGAATATTATTTTCATACACACATGAATTCCATGGTATATGGGTGTGATGTAGGTTACACATGGACATTTAAATGTTATAATTTTATTGTACCCAATGGCCATGTTGATACTAGGGCATTTATTCCACACATTTTACTATTACAGGTTATATCTTTATATAACCTTCTCCATGTTGAGTTATCTATATTTCTTACACATATCTTTATGGTTATCCATATATTTCATAGTACTAAAATTATATGCCATTTTAATATGATGTGAATTTGATACATATAAATGGCATAGACCATTATTTACTTGTTATATGATAGGCTAGTTTTTACTTTTCTATTGTGTGTGTCTATTTGGTATTATTTTTAAAATATTTATGTCCATTTGTAATGGACCTTCTCCCTTTTTTGGACATATTTATGTCCCTTTTTTTATACATTTATGTCTCTTGTGTGTGTCCCTTAGTCCTATTTGATGTGACATCTCTATGTCCCTTATTTGTGATATATTTATGTCCCTTGTGTGTCCCTTTTACTTGTTTGTTGTGACATATTATTTTACCTTGTATGCACCCCTTTGGCTTATGTGTGACATTAATAATTGATATTTTTATGATTATTGAGTTTTATGACATTGAGTGGTGTAATGATGCATATCATGCATTGTCATTGTGTAGTCTTATTTAATGATCCTACTATTACATATTTCATTGATATATGGACCTAAACATGACACTTATATTCCATACATTAGATATGTTATATACATTCCTTAATTGAGATATACATTACTATGATGACATACTCTACATGTTCACATGATATTGTATTTATGCATGACATGATACAATTCACTCTTATTATGAGATGAGTGATTTATAGGATATATACTCCATCTCAAAAGGGGTCCATTTCAATGGTATTTTCATAGGTACATAATCCTTCATGAACAAAAATTAGATAAGAGTGGATATTTTAGATATTCATAATGGTTTAGATATTAGATGGTTCAGTCATATGATAGATATTAGTATAAATTATAGGGGCATATGCCATGCAGATACACTCAAGTTTTAGATACTCTAGTACCTATTCATACACACTTTAGTGCATATGCATGGGCATATGTACACAATTCACAAGAATAAGAGTTACATGTTTCAATATACACATACATTTGATATATAAGTTCTCAAATTAAACATATACATACATACATACATACATACATACATACATACATACATACATATATATATATATATATATATATATATATATATATATATATCAATTGGGTATCACTTTTTTGGGAAAGAAATTGGTTCATGAACATATATACACTTTCATATTCATCAGGCATGATGATGGCTCATGCACATACAAAAAAATATAGTTTAAAGTTGAATGAAAATGTTTATAACTCCACTTCACAGTTATCAAATATGTAGCTATGATGGGGACATGAACATTGTTCATTCTCTTTTGATCATTATATTTTATTCTACATGAAGTTAACTTGAGTTAAATTTATATAAACTATACAATCAAAACTATGATCATAATGGGGTCATCAACAATTTTAATTCCACTTTGGTCATGCATTTTGTTTTATATGGAATGATCTGGAGTGAAACTATACAATGGAATATATAATCCATTTTCAGTGTTTGATTGAGTTTATTTTAGTGAACCCATCATGTGCTTCCCTCTAATTTACATATTTTAGTTTGTACATTGTTTACTTCTCTCCACATCCATGATTTTTAGGAATGGTATCTTCCTAATCCAAGGGCCTACATAGTTAGGGCACAATCACCACAACTCTCCATGTGCTTCACCAAAGAATCAAAAAATTATCCAATGATTCAAAAATGAAACATCATATCCAAGGGTAACATGGTTTTCACCAACACACGAGTGTACCTTGTATGCATGGGATAGGATGACTTAAAACTATCCTCTTTCTCTAAAAAGACTAGGACTCAAACAAGGTCTATCAAATAAATTTTGTGATACTAATATAATTGGGTAAAGGCCAAATGAATTCCATAGATATAGTAGAGGGTAAAATACAACTCAAATGTCAATAATAAAGGGTTCCAAAGCCTAAGATAATAACACAAGGATGTAGCTCTCACTAGACCTCAACAAAGATAAATGGTTGTAAACTATGATTATAAATCAAATGATTTTAAAAGGGTATAACTAATCTAAATGATGGGTTAGAATGGTTATAAAAGGGTAATGTGCAATGGTTATCCAAATGGGGGTCTATGAAACCTAAAGTGATGTATGACAAGTCTAAGAAATCTTATAGCTATAATAGATTATTAGGTATAGAGAAATCCTAAAAAGGGATACACATACATTCATATATAAATAAATAATAAATGTATAATATACTATGTAAATAAATGAAAGAGTATAGGTATATAAATACTTACCTATAGGTGAACCCATTGAAGCTTCAAACTTCACCTTGGCCCAAGGTAAGCTTTGCAAGAGAATGTTTTAGGTTGAAGACCTAAAATGATTTTATAAAGACCTAAATATCCTCAATTAGGAACTCTAAATGACTCCTATTAAAATTCAATGACCCTACCAGACAAGACTCCTCAATATAAGGTTCTAAGTCACTAATAAATACAAGCAAAATCAAAGTGAATGAGTGATATATGATATATTAGGAATGAAATGTGACCCTTATATATAGTTTTATAATAACCAAAACCAACCTTAGACTCTAAGTTCATGATATCATCTTGACTAATAGAGTTGGAAGATGTTAGTTAACACAAAATAGTATCAGCCATATTGATACATTATAAATGTTAGAAAATAGGTTCAAAATCATATTTGGCTAGACAATACAATATAGTAAGGGTGAAGGCATAAAACAAATGGTATCAACAAGGCTAATATCATAGGATATAGGGAAGATAGAAAATTTGGATTAGAGGTAGATAGAATAGGTAGATAGTTAGACACTCAAAGGAGTTTAAACTGATAGAAGTAATGGAAAATTCAAGATATAATAGTAAAATATCTCATAAATCACCATGAGCCTTTCCCACCACATTATTGGTGCACCCTTTAATGTGTGTACTTAGGGAAATTGATGCATCAACAAACCACTATAAGAGAAATGTAACTAAATGATAAAGTGAAAAATATTATGTTTATACATATTCCCCACTTGAAGCTCATCATGTCTCATAATAGTGTAATGTGGGATGGTACTTGGGAAAGAAACATAGCAACACAAAATAACATAACTAAAAGGAAATGCTAAAATAATTGAAAGTAAATGAAATTGAATAATATGAAAATACAAACCTTCACTTACCTTGTTGATTGTATAAAATGTTGTGTATGTCATAGGTGATGGAAGAATCCCAATGAGAATAATGTGAAGAATAATTGAAAAAATAAGATAAAGTTCCAATATTTTTATTTTTTTAGCATCTAATAATTATCTATATCAATAGGATTTTAAGGCTTATATTGGTTCATGAAAAGGACCTATGGAAACACAAATATGGGTGAAGAATGGAATATCATGGTAAATAACTAAAGGATATAAAAATTCAAAAACTTTAAAATAAATAAGTAAATGTAGATAGATAAATTAACATTTAAGATAAAACCATGCACTTATGATCACTTTCTTACACACTTAACTTTAGACCTATCTCAGGCCCTTTTTGATCATTTTCAAATCCCTTACACACTTGTCTAAGATGATATAAAATTATTGAATTTAATCATCCCTATTATTATAAACCTTAGGCATATTTTAGGCCCTACCTAACACTCAACATGATTAAACACCCATTGGACTATATGACCCTAGAGGACTATGTTGCACCACTCTTGTGTCCTTGCCCCATCTCCTAACTTTCCACAAAATAACAACTAATTTAAAAAATAAATAGCTATAATAAGGTAGGAATATTTCAAAAATGATCCCAATTCTAAGAAATTTCAAAAATATGACTATATAAACACTTTTTAATTCATTTTTTAAGAAATATGATTTCACATACAAAATCACCAAAATCATAATTGCACATTGAGATTAAGGTACCTTTTTCTCCCAATTTTGATTGCATAAAACCCTAATGGACCAGAGCTCAAGTTTGAATACATTTTAAAAGTCATGATTCATGGTTAAATAAGTTAATCAAAACATTATTGTACTATCATATATCATATTACACTAGTTACTTGCACAGCACCATAACATGGGAGAACTACATGAAGTTTGATTCCTCTTTAGAGTATTGGTATGTAGGTAGTTATCAAAACATGGGGTGTTGATTTCCCACCAAAATTTAATATATAACCCATTTTTTACCATTTATTTTCATTGGTATTCATATGTCAAGGAGCTAGGTATTTTGAAGGAAAATTAGTCATGCAATGGTCTCTACAAGTGATTATAGGCTCCCGTACTAGACACAATTTATCCAAATGAAGGAAAAAATAACCCATAAACCTTTAATCCCTCACTAAAATTAGACATGAGTTCCATAGGTTGGATAAGATAACCACTTCACTAGTAACTTGTTCCTAGTGATGTTGTATAGGCCTAGATCTAATTCTTAATTATTGAATATAGTCATCAGATCCTCTTGCACAATAAGATTTAGCCTCGAATTCCTCCCATGGATATGTTTATAGGTAAGTATTTTTTTATCACCATAATTTTATATTTTTATTAATTTTATTGAATTAAAAATTTCAAATCAGTGAATGCTATTATTCTCTGATTTTGCATAGAAATGTTGTCACTTAGGGTTTTCTATAAATCCCAAATTTGATAAAACATATTGGTGAAACTATATATTATTTAAATGTTTAAAAACCATAACCATATATATTTATAGTGTTTTTATCTTTATTTTTACTATTTCCATTTTTTGTTTTAGAATTTTTAGATCCAATATGTATGTTATAATAAAAACATTCTAAGTTGTAGTGTCATATTCTATAGATATAAAAGAATATCTTCCTCGTCCTAACTCTTAAGGTTGTGATAACTAATTTAAATCTAACTAATTACATGATATAACTATAAAAAGAGGTAATTTATTCCATCATATAGGTCTAAATGAATATAATCAACCTATCCTTCCTCAAACCCCTCTACCTCCCACATATCCTATTTAGTGTATGTATGCATGTTCAATCTGAAGCACCTAGGTTTTGTGCTTGAGAAACTCTAAAGGATCAAATAATAATTATTTAAAATTTGATATAGTATTTACAAAATAAAAATAATTTTTATTTCAAATATCACATCATTATAAAATAAGATGACATGTGCTAAGAATCTAAAATATGCAAGTGTTAATTATGTATGTGCATTTCCATCTAGAAATGTTGTACCTAAAAATATTTCATATAAAAAAGATAAAATACATTAGAATAAATATAAAATAAGTGATTGAACAATTATTAAAATTTATAATAAGAGTTCAATTTATATTATAAGGGCAATGATTTGAAATAAGTTGATCAAACTACATCCTCTAAGGAGATCAAAATACTATTGTGCATATTACATGATGCATGTGCATCATAAAAATCATTTTTTGGATTTTTTTTTTTAAATATAAAATATAATTTATAGTTTTTATCCTTTTATTGATACATTATTTAATCAACCCACATATCTTATGAGTGTATCTCCTACAACAAAAGTGGCAAAATCAGAATCAGTACAAAAATGGATACCAAAGGACAATTCATAACAAGAAAAGATTCAAAAATCTAAGTTAGAAAGAAAGAGTAAAAATGGAATAAGATATAAAAGATAAATTAAAAATAAAATAGTTTTAAAATCAAAGGTTACAACAAGAAAAAGTGTCATTACAAAAAGAGAAGTTATCAGCTCAAATTCAAGATAAGCAAAAAAACATTCCTAAAAGAGGTTTTATAACAAATAAGTCTCCAAAACATGAAATAAATATGAAATATATAGTTTTAAGTGTGGTTATAAAGGATTTTAATAAAAAATATTCATATTTTCTAGATCTTTTGATTTTTAATCTCCTCATAGATGATAAACAATGTACCAATGTGGTGATCAATAACACTATTGAAATGAATGTTTGTGGCATGACACTCTTACAGTTTCTTGGATATGATATGTAAAATTTGGGTAAGAGTATTTTATCTAAATAATTTATTATATCCATTTAATTACCTTTCACAATTAGGCCAAAAACATGTTTAGTGGTATTTCATGTATGTCCTAGTTTGGCACAATATAATGTTCAATTAGGAAGATCATGGATGATAGTAATGGAGGAAATAATGGGTAAATATGCCAACCATGTCACATTTTCACATGAAAGTGAAATTATCACAATTTAAAGATAATATATAGATTATTCAAATTAATATAAAAAATAGACTGCATACTTTAAGTGAGCATACAAATAGATATAAGTAATGGCATATCACTAAAGGCACATGACATAGTACACATTGCAAAAGATAAATCAGAAAGGTCAATCCCATTGTATGGGGTAGTTATTTATTCATATCAAGATACTATATAAGACAAGAGTGGAATTTCACAAGTCTAAAATCTATATGATGATTATAACTATCTAGATTAGTATGATCCTAATGATACTAATTATGAAAAATATGAATATGGTAATGATACAAAACCCATACAATTACATAATACTCTTCATTTTCAATATATCACCATTACTTTATTCAATGAAATATATATTTATTGTAAGAATCTTAAGGGATTCATCAATTATTATCTCTCTTTCATTTTGTACATATACTTTGCATTACATATATATGCAAAAAAATATGTAAATAGTAAAATATTCCATTAAACAACAAAATCAAGACATGTGTGCTTATAGTACTTTGTCATACATTAGTTTAGCTGTGCATATTATTATATACTTATTTTAGATAGATTTATATCATATATGATTTACCATTATACATGAGTGATTATAGATAACACATAATATCAATCCCAGAATAAGTTGTAGGTACTATCACTATCACACACTTAGAAACTACATTTAGATAAGAGTGTTATGGAGGACAAGAATGCACTACTCTATTTTCCCTCACCCCACTATTATCCCAATGATATTATACTATTACCACTTAATTCAAAATTGCATATAGGTTTCCTAAAATGTGTACATTCATTAGTTATCTCATTATGGTTGTGGTATACACAAATTTTATCCTTATTTATCCACATTATCTTACTCATAACTTAGATATTTATATAGAATCACATATTTCAATATTGGGGTTAAACCATATAAATGATTCTGACTTAGAGGCAAAGTCCATCCAAATCTGAAAAAAAAATGGTGTTCAAACAAACCCCATTCATTTTAACCCCCTGTGTTTTAACCCTCACATGTACTTTTTGAATGGGCTTAGAATAAAGAGGGTTAGAACGAAGGGGGTTCAAACAAAGGGTTTCAAACATTTTATGCATTTAATAAATTTAAATATACTTTCCAGTGAAATGATTTATTTTGAGGGGACCCCCTTTAGTCTAACCCCATGTGGCATCAAATCCTCATCCATTCAAGTGGAATATACTATTAGCCTAAAATTTCCACTTTGGATGCCACATATTAAAATGAAAAAATAAAATAAAAACATATGGCTCTACATATAAATAAGTATTTTTATGAGCTTTCTAATAATATTATTTTTTATAAATTTTAATAATATTTAATACTTATTTTCATTTATTTAGTAAAATATACTTATTTATAAAATAAAGTGCCATATGTTGCACTGAGAAAAATAGGAGACTATGGCCAGAAAAATTGAAAAATATTATTGTACTCAAATTTTATGTCCTTGTTCTAATGGTGAAAAAATTAGTCTATTTTGACATCTATATAAAAAATATCATGAGGAGAAGTCGTAAGCATTGATATTCCCTGCCTTGACCATTAAAAATTAATAAAAAGGTATTTTTTAATCAAAAAATTATTTAAAAAATCTTGCACTACGTCCATGTTTCTAAGACATCTTTACAATAAATCTTGAAAAAAATATTATGTTGTGAGAAAATTATGAGGATAAATCAATTACTCAATAAAATGTTTTGTATATGAAACATACACACTGTGTGTTTAGGTACTAAAAAATCTATCTTTTATTTTTATTTTTTTTCAAAAAAATAATAAATGTAATCTACACTTAAAATTTAACCTTTCATTAGTTTACACCATTTTCACATTTTATATGGTTAAGTCATTATTGTATATAAAAACTGAAAAATGTTCACTTTTTCATATATATTTTGTCCCCTTTGTACCAAAAAATGGGACACAATATTATGCTTCAACCCATTGATTACTCATTAACATTTTTATATACTATTATTTATCTTAGTTATTTAATATACTCATGCTATAACTTAACTCTTGTTCAAAATTTTACTTAAATCATGCATTATTTTATATTGCTTCTTCTAGCTTCACCTATTGTATGCATTCTTTATTTTATTTGAGAATATTTGGATTTGTCATTACCAAGTGGATTTAAGCCTTAATATTTATGATTGTATGCATGTGAGGACATTATAACATGTCCTTATGTGTGTATTCTATTTTTGTGTGGACATTTAAACATGTCATTCCTTTTATGTGGTTCTAATTCTCCATTGTTTACTATGTGTCTGATGACATTTGAATATGTCCTTATATGTGCCTTCTATTCAACTTAGTGAAATTTGAGCATGTCCCTTGTATATGGACCTTTGGCCCTATATTGTTTATTTTGAGTGTTATGTGTATACTCTTTGATTATGTGTGATGGCCATGATAACTTACTTCTTTGCACTAATTTGTGATACCATGATGGACATCATACATACACCCAACCCTTCCAATTCCATGATTGATATCATGAATTCCTCCCTAAGTAGTTATATCTAACATTACTACTCATTTGATCAATTATATACATACTTAACTATCTCATATATCTAGACACTTAATATGAATGTTTTTTTACACATACATCTTACATTACTACTATACTTAGTTTTATAGACGATGATGCCATGATTTTTCCATGTTATCAACATTACTCAAATTTACATTTTAGATCACAACAACCTATGACATAAATTTTTGTTTTGAGTTAATTTCTTGCATTGGCTTAATAACTCACCTAAAAAGAGGGGACAGTCATAGAAGTTTGTCTTAGAGTCTAGACTTCCCAGATCAGTACACAAATAATATTTAATAAAGAACACAGTTGGCACAGTTTTAGACTTAGAAAATACACATAAAATCATCTTGGATCAGAGCACCACATTATAAAGGAGAGCACTACTCAAGTGTCACTCCCAATGTTATTGTCCAAATGCCTAAAAAATAAGCATTTAAAAAATTTCTCATAATCTCATTTTATATAGAATAATACTCAAAAATTTCATATTCTCAGTTTCTAAAATTACTTAGTTTTATATTATTATCAATTTTGGGGCAATCATACATGACATGTTATAATAATTTCTTACATAGGTTTACTTAAGAATCATAATTTTTTTACTCAATCTCAGAATCTATATACACTAGATATCGATTGGGGACATGTGCAAAACACATTATTTCCTCATTACTCAATTTTTTGCACCAACATTACATATGGAGTGGAAAATTAATGCAATTTTCCACACTATATACACCAAAACCAAATTCTACTCAATATTTTTAATTATTTTTCATTAGTTTTATGCTATTTTTATACCAAAATTAAACATTATTCCATTTACAGTGGTTGGTTCACTATTTTCATCAACATTTACAATAGTATTTGGACCCTAAATTTCTATTGGGATTCATATACGGATTCCAAATTTTATTTACTACCCTAGGTATGTGATGATGGATTCAAGCACACCTTGAGTTATTAATAACACCCACTTATATATGAGAATTAGGACATTCATAGTCCAATCCAAGCTATTCAATATCATTAAAAACACCAAGGTTAAAACCCACTATAGAAACCAATTATTAAACTAGGAAAGGACAATGTTTCACATACCCAATCATTTGTTTTTGCAAGAAGCATAGTTCAAAGTTATGACCTACATCTAGGAATCTTCTTCACAGGTAAGTTCAGGTATACACTCATTTTCCTTTTACTCCAATAATTTAAATTTGTTGTATTAATATAATTAAAGGACTAAAATTTATAAACATAAATTAACATTTAAGCTAAAACCATACATTTATGACCACTCTCTTACACAGTTATCTCTAAACCTATCTCAAGGCCCTTTTTTAACACTTTAGACCACCTTACACACTCTTCCAAGATGATAAATGCTTCATCCATATTGTTTTCAATATTAGGCATATTTAAGTTCCTACCTAACACTTAGCATCATCAAATAATCTAATGACTACAACACCCTAGGGGATTATAACACACTGCTCTAGTGTCCTTGACCCCTTTCCTATTTTCTCACTAAATAATGACTAATTTAAAAATAAAAAGCTATTTGAAGGTTATAATATGTATCTAATTATCACTATTCGAAGGAATTTAAAAGATATAACAATATAAAAACTTTTCAAACCATTTTGAAATAAAGAGGTTTACACATAAAAAATCATCATGATCATAATTTTACATTGAGAGTAAAGTACCTATTTCTCCCAATTTTGATTGCATATAACGCTATTTGCCAAAATCTTAAGTTTGAATATATTTTATAGGTCATAAGTCATGTTTAAGGAAATTAATCACATAATTATTGCACCAACATCTAAAATATTTCACCACTTATTCACATAACACTGTAGCATAGGAGAACTACATGAAGTTTGATTCCTCTTTAGAGTATTGGTATTTAGGCAACACTCAACACATGGGGTGTTAAGGTCTCACCCAAATTTAAATGTTCACCCATTTTGATCTATTGATTTTCATTTTTATTCAAATGTTAAGGATATAATATTTTTGAAGGAAAATCAATCATACAATGGTCTCCACGAGTGATCGTTAGCTCCTATACCAAACACATGATCTATAAATAAAGGCATAGAGAACTTAAAACCCCTGATTCCATCACTAAAAGTGGATAGGAACACCCTAGGTTAGATAAGAGTGACACCCATATAGTTTCATATTTACAACATTATTTTTTAGGCCTAGATCCAATTCTTATTCCTAATTATATCTATCAGATCTCCCTATACAACAAGTTTCAACCTTTTATTCCTCCCATCGATATAATTTCTAGATAAGTATTTGTTTCTCATTACACTTTTATATTTTAGAGTAAGTTTCTAGAATACAATAGTTCCAAATTAGTGAATTCTATTATTGTTATATTATTATCCTCATTTTTCACAGTAGTGTTTTCACTTAGGGTTTACTATAAATCTCAAATTTTATGAAATAGTAAAACCTTATTCATTTGTGTATTTTCTATTTTTGGAAAACTAGAGCTCTATTTATCTATTTTTAGAACTATGAGATATCATGGCTCACATATGAGGAGGTAGATGTGTTTGGGATGTATCATAGTTGTGGTCAAAGCCCTATAAGTAGTTTTTAAATTTATTTTCTATTTTGTTATTTTTGAAATAAAATGAACTAGATCAAAAAAGATAAATGTTGGGATAAATATGTGTAATGTAATCTACCCCAACAAACATCACAACAAATCTAAAATTAGGATGGTAAATGGGTAGTTGATGAAAAGTTAAAATTAGGACTAAGGGAATTTATTAGGGCCAAGGAAAGAAATCACCATGCTTAAATAACTATATCAACCAAGTTGAAATAGTTTCTAAGGGAGTTGAAAAACTCATGGTTAATACCATAGAGTATGGTTGATGTAGTTAGATGAAGTGCTAGCTATTATCATATGGTATGTCTAATGTTTTATTAAATTAGCTAATTCACTATTACCATATGGTATGGTTAGTGGCCTTAAGAAACATTCATCTCTAGTCTAACTTAGTGCTTGGCCAATATAGTACAAAGGTTATCATGGCCAATATCATGGGATATGGCCAATGCAATAGGATGAACAAATGGCAAATATCATAGGGTATAGCTGATGTAGTAAACTAAAGGGTTGGATGATACTATATGGTATGATTGGTGTAGTTAAAAATTACTTTGGCTAATATCATAGGGTATGACTACTACAATATAAAAATAAGCATGACCAATGCCTAGTCGATGCTCTAGAAAAATGTTATTTTTTGTCTTTCATTAATTTTAATCATTTGTTTCATATTTTTGGATCAAAATTAGATTTTTATTTTTTGTTGATATCTTATATAGGTGATAGAGATTATGGTAGAACATTTATGCAATTTGGCTACCAGATCTTCCTGAGAGATTATCGATGGTGAATCGAGTGCACCTTGTGACTCTAGGTTTAGGTAGGATTATACAAATGTGTAGAGTGATACTCATCTAAGAGATAATCATCATTTTTTAATATAATAGGTATGACTTAATAATATATTCATGTGGGTGGCATATGAGATTATATTAAATTGGATATCATGTTGGAGGATGCATGTGATCCTAGGGATAACTATCATGGGCACATCTATGGTATGAAATACCCTATAAATTACAAATTAGAGACAAGATATAGCTCAACATAATATGGGATTCGATAGGTACAATGGGAATAAGGTCATTATATGATTTTTTGAGCTGTATGTCTCAGGTATTCCTTACATCTAGAAGGCCTTAATCAGGGTTATGGTTGCACATGTGCTATGTCATAATTTTGATAGGTTTGTATCACTATATGTTATAAATATGTGTCACTTTATGCTAGTTAGGGAAATCTTTTTGACATGATATCAATGGTATAGGTGTAGCTAGTAAAAAACATTTATGGAAATTTGAGTAGAAGGAAAAAAACTATAGGCCCAATCATGATTTTTTCCAACTAGATATACAAGAGGTTCTAGATGTACAAAAGTGTAAGGCTACCTCATGATAAATATGATTAATTACAATGAGTGTAGAGGTGTGATAAATACCATGTTGTTTGAGTGATCATGTATGCACTAACTTAGATACCATACAACAATATCAGATTATGCGGATGCCTTACAAGGGTATTATGGATAGGTAGCCATCAGGGTAGACTATTATACAAGCAAAGGGTCAGAGTTACATTACTAACCACTAAATTTGGTGGGTAGAACCAAACCTATGTGACCACATCCTATGGTAATTTTGTCTTGATCACCTTATGGCTCATTTAGTGGTCATAGGAGACTAGGTGAGGCAAACTATGGATCCATGGGGAGTGGGAGGATAAGAGGTATCAGTTATGATACATGTAGTTATACCTCACTAAATTATGGTTGTAATATGATGATAAATATGATAATGAATGGCATAGGGATTTGTAAGAGGTGGACATGCAATATCCATGCCTCAAATATAGTAGAGGTATCCTAGTGTAGCTTTATTAGATATCTGGATCATATAGTAATGAACATGTAGGTATGCTTAATAGGTTGTAGCGGTCCCATGAGGGAGGTTTATAATATTCTCACCATCACATAACCATGATATTACTCATGTATTATGAATCCATGGTGACGACGCTACTATCAATAAGTAATTATTCTTGAGTTTATGCTATCACTTTCATTTCTTAGAGCTAGAGATATACATGTTAGGTGTTAGAGAAAAATATACTACAGATTTTGATACACATGTGAGATTTGATGTTGATTTATTTAAAAAAAATCAGATGTGATTATAGAGGATGAGACATGGTGGAATGATATAGTGGAGGCTACCCACCATGATATTTGAGATCCCATGCTTACTCAACACAACACCATAGAGAAGTTGGATTTTGTTGTAATAGAAATTGTAGCACATGTTTGTTGGTTTGATTTGGTTTAGTTTAAGAGGCTTCCCAAGATATTCAAGGATTATAATTTTTTGTTGCTCAAGTGGTACTACCAGTAGGGATGGGAGGGGGTGAGGCAAAAACATGGAAATATTTATCCACTAAGAGAGATGATAGCATAAATACAATTGGGCAAGTATAAGGTCTACAAGTAAAGGTGGATCAAATATAATGATAGGTCTAAGGATTACATTCACAAACATATATATTGTAGTAGGGACTACATTTTACAAAATCTATAGCCTACATGGTGAGTGTGGTACCTCACCCTCTTGAGTGGGGTTAAGGTGGACCACATGCTTAGAGTCTACTATATACTTAGTTTTAATCATTTGATGTATATATATATATATATATATATATATATATATATATATATATATATATTGATGTATAAAAATTGAGGTAAACACACATAAATAGACAATTAGACACACACACACACACAGAGATTTTTGTGACTTGTTTTTGATATCTACATATTTGACTATGATGTATGAGTTTATTTTATTTATATCATGCATTACTATTTAATACCATAGTATGAGAAAATGTTATACTCTATGATGTATGTTTTATTATTTTATAGAAAGTGTGAGCAATGCATGGTTAAAAATAACAAAATCTAAAATTATAAAAAATAAAATTAAAATTAAAACACACTAAATATTGTGATAAATCATGTAAAACATTGTAAATATAATTAAAATATCCAATGTGAGAAGATACAAAATATAATCAAACAAGGATATGTATGAAAAATGGTGTTATATCATAAGGCAAGTAAAAATAAACTATAATCAAACATGAATAAAAACACAAATGATTGTAAAAAATGTCATGTAAAATGTAAGACAGGTCAATTCAAATTAAATCAAGCATTGAGAAAGACAAAATTATTGTATAGGATGTCATATGTAAGACAAGTGAAGTCCCCAAAAACCAAACAAGATTAATATGGAGAAATAAGCAAAAGGCTTCAATGAGTGAAAACTCAAAATTAGTGCTTATCTTAAAACATGATGTAAGAGATCACAACCATATAGTGGCATAGATATAGTGAAAAATATGATGTGGATATGAATAGTGATGGGTATTTGAGAGAAGTCCTAGTTGATTCTTGAAGGTCATACAATTCATCTCACAAATTAAAATCAAGTGGTGTTATGATGGTAAAATTATAAATATATAGTAAAATAAGAGGAGACATGACTAGATATAAGTAGTGTCCATGAAATATATATTGGGATAAAATATGTAAATTAAGATGCAAGGTTCCACATATGTGATGTATAAATCCTTAGCAAAGATGAGACACTATAAGCAAGTGGGCAAGACTAAGAACTATCAACATCAAAGACCTAAGAAACTCCACCTAATTATCACAAACTTAGGATAATGAGTGAAATAAATAAATCATGCCATGAATAATATATGCATAAAAAAATAAAAGGATCCTACCTTCCCATAACATGTTCCTTGCTCCTCAATAGTGGGTAATTGTGTGAAAATGTAGGTGGCACTAAAATTTAGGAAGATATAATGATAATATGGTATAAGACCTCCTACCCAAATCTACTATATTACCTCACCCTAATATACCTTAACTATATCATGAGGATAACTATGTATTTTGAGCTTTGATTAGAATAGGAGATGTGTCAAACAAATATCACATCTTTTGGTGTGATCTAAATTTTGAGATTGTATTTTTTTAACATTGCATTCTCTTATGATATTAATTTTAACTCTTTTGGATTTTTCTATTTTCATAATCTATATGGATTTATAAATTATAAAAATGGGTGACATAAATAGCTAAGACAATAGATCTTATACTTGGATGTTATAAAGGCTAACCTAGAGACCATGGTGCCTAAAAAGTGTGCATTTTTGAAACTAACCTATATGTGCCTCAAGTGAAAATATAAATGGATAAATTGGGATCATGAGATATTTTTTGATGTGAAAAAAATATTGATGATACAATGATATATATGTTTATAACTTATTACAAAAAAGGATAATAATTCTTAATAAATGACTAGGCTACACTATGATAAGGTGATAGTCATGTCACTTAAGAACACTGTACTAACATACTTGGGATCTAACACATGCACTAATCTTCAAAGTCATCCCAAAAGAGGGGAATACAAAAATATTCAAAGTATTCATATTGAAACTAAGGCAAACTGATAAAAAAATGTGATATAAAGAACCCAAAGGTTATACCTAAGATTCACAAGTAAAATGAAGGACAATAGTAAAGTCATTGTACAATGATGAAAACAAGACATATATACTAGAAAATTAAAGTGCTGAAAATGAAAGAGAACATGATAATATATATATATATATATATATATATATATATAACAAGCATCATATATGCTTAATAGTAGAATAAAATGAAATCCACTCATATGATAATGTGAAAACTACTAAATGACTAAATTATTTTCTCACAAATTCCATGAAATATCTCAACATACATCATCTATAAAATTTGATAAGTCCTAATGTAGTTGATATTTGGCTCTAATAATAGTCTCCTCTACTTATTTTGATAGTCATTCTAGGACTTCCTAGCACACTAGATCTATGCAAAAATTAGGCATGGTAGAAGGAGGATATCATGGAGCCTCTTGGTGAGAAAACTTAAATTGAAGAACCTTTAAAATCGTCTCACATACATACTCTGATCTACTATAAATATAAGGTCATAAGAAATGATATTCCTCCATCTTAGGTGAACTATGAGTGATCCTAGGAAGGTTGAGGTGAGGGCCTTTTAAAATATCAAAAATGTTGTTGGAGATCTCTACATATGCTCGTATGAAGTGTAGCATGTTGGTTCCAAAGATAATATACCTCCCCATATTTGGGGATATAATCTAGTGTTATCTTCAGTGGTGATGTATTATGGATACTAAAAATTTGAGTTGATTTAGTATGAATGGAATCAAAGTACTATTGAAGATCTAAAAAATGGGTCAAATAATGCATGTTCATTCCATAGAAGCAAAAAAAGTGCCTAGGAGTAGTAGACCAAGGTGCTCAACTATATATGATGGGAAATAGGCCTTGTGACTTCTTTTGTGCTAAAAATATCTGTTTTGCTCAATAATATTTGGATAAGTGACCTGACACCTTATGAAACTTGTATTATGGTTTATCTTCTTGGTTTAGTGTGGGTGGTACTACATTTGACATAGGTGGATAATCATACTAAGGTTTATATATAACCTTGTCAAATAAGTCATTATTGTCAAATCATTGAATGGTATATTGATGAACTTTGTTCTACTTCAAAAATATTTGGTACACTCTACAATGGTGTTAGGAGTGACCATATACTCTATAGAAGGAATAAAAAGGCAATGATAATTATTTTGGATTCAACCTCAATATGAGTTGGATTATTATGACGTAAAACTTGAGAGGAAGTGATCTTGGAGGATTAAAAAACCTAATGAATTAGAATGGTCCAATCATGAATCTATCCTTAAGCATGATTTGAAGAGGCTCATAAGTAAAAAGAGTCATATGCATGGTAAAATATAGAATGCACTCCATCTCACACCTATGGACATAAAACAAAGTTGAAGTAATGTCAAGTAAACAAGGGAGGAAAATAATATCAATTAAATTATTTTTGTAAGAATAAGAAGTATGCTCACATGAGCATTGAATATAAGAATAATAATAATGGATTTCTACATCTTTATCTTGGGCAAAACCGGATGAGTATGGGTCATTTATGGAATAACCATCATCGTAGTCTAGTTTAGTAAGATTGATATTAAGATCTTTGACCATTTCATCACTAGACTCAGAGTGGGAAGTGGGATTCATATGGATAACCAGAGAAGTAGGGCACTCATCAATTGCCTTATTGAAAGAATATTGTTACAAATAAGGAGGAAACATAGTTATAATATTGGAAAGGATGTCAAATTTTTTGATATTAAGGCTAATCTCATTAGGATTATCATCATCAAAATATAAAAATTTAGGTGGGATGTTGCTCAAAAATTTAAGGTGACCATTGTAACCTTAGTTATAATTAATAAGATAATTAAATTATTGGTATTATTTTAAAGGAATAATAGGAAAGGTTCAAGGATATGTATGTTAAAGACACCATGTACATGGAATTATTTGAAATTCAAAGGATTAGTGTCACCTTGAATCTTGTATATAGCACCCATATTAGGAGATTTGGCACATTAGCATGTAGAAGAGGTGGTTGCCCTCATGAAATAAGTCCAGGGATGTCTAAGAAATATGTTGTATGATAATGAAAAGTTAAAGATCATAACATTAACTCTACCCATGGTGTGTGGGACCATGATAAAAATCTAAATGCATCAAAATGGAGGAATGTTTATTTTATCATATCCTTTGCACATACTTTGAGTAGACTTAAGATTACACTAAGAGTATCCTAGGGATTTGATCTATCAAGGCTTGCTTGATTTGAATATCACCAACTTGGATAGTAATGAGCAAAGGAGTGTGAGAGATATATTTTGTAGTGATTAATTTAAAATAATTTGTGTTATACAAATAACCTATTGAGACATGTATTATGTGTTATTGGGACACGAGATGTTATTGGTCCTTTGTGTCTAAGATGGATTATATATTTTATGTGATGATATTGATTTCTTACACAAGAACAATATATGATTATTCCATTGATTTTTATGTTATTTTACTTATTCTATTTTGGTTGTTCATTATGATGCATATCATTTCCATACTACTAGACCTATTGGTGTTAATCATATATTTGATTAAACATATGTTTGGATGATTGGTATGAGTTTATTACTATTGAGATATGATGCCTTGGATATGTTTTGTGCATATTTTTTTGATTGAGATAACTTATATTGTTAAGTTTTACAATTTTAGCTATCTAAGGTAGGACATTTTATGTGCACAATGTTTTTCAAGTGACATGGGAAGCTAACGAGTGAATTAGGACTACACTGGGAATAAACACATCATTGGTAGAGTGGTGGCCTATTTACTTGAACCTTATGTGATCCAAACCACTCCTCATATATTTTTTGAACCTATTTAGAAGTTGTGGACTTCCTTAACCCTCTTAGCACTATTCACCCCCTTGGTTACTATTCAAACCTTTCCTTATAAACCTTAGGAGTTTTCTTTAGGTTGTATTTAATTTGTAAATTTTTTGTAAGCCACTTAAGTGCCCCCCTTTAAACCAAATTTCTAATGGAATGGGTGAACCAAACTTGGAGGGTGACATAAAGTAGTTTTTAGATTTTTTTTGTTGATTTTTAATTCCTTTAACCAATAAGGATGTTGGATAATTTTTATAGGATCCAAGAAGATTTTTGAGGTAGCCCATGTGCTCATTTATGGCATAAGATGGTGGGTTAATTAATTAGGAATGGAATTTCTTGACCATATGGGATTATAAGTAAAGTTAAGGCTATGGCATAATTTATTACCTTGAGCCAAAGGATAGGAAGGGACACATGTTACCTTCCCATTAGATTTTATAGGATAGATTTTATCCTATATGAGGAAGCGAATCCTTATTTGAGAAGAATTTTATCTTTTTTAATATTTGGAAAATTAGAAGTGGAGGAGAGAAGGAGAAAGAAGAGGAGGAGCTTAGACAAGGAGTAACATAGCTATTGACCAAGGATTGTGGGTGGTGTTCTTGAGTAGATCCAAGATTGGAGCCAAGGTAGGATTCCATGTCCTAATTGTTTTAATTCTTATTTATGTTAAAATTATCTTTCTCCTTTGCTCTGATTGTAGTTTTCAAGAGGTATAAGGTTATTTGGATTACACTCTATCTTTGCTTGTATTTCCATGGTTATGCCAATGGACACCATGTGGTTTTTAATGCCCATTTAGGCTTGGAGATGTAAGATCCCTCATAAATTATTGGCTATTTTTATGCCTTTTTCTTGACTTACAATGGCAAAGTTATGTTGCCAAAATTTGTTTGACTTTGCATGCTTGTTTTTAACTCTTATATAGTTATCATGGCTAGTAGAACTAGGTTCGTATGCACTTATACATGGTTATCCCTTATGTATTGGTAATGGCTAGTGGAAACAAAATTTATATGCCATCGTACATTGTATTTGGCATGGTTGAGTGTGTATATGCTCTCCCATGGTCAATATATTGTAGAACAAGGGTGAGGAATTTCCACATTATTATTATCTTTTAATGGGCCCTTTTGGTGTTTGAAAAACATTATGGTTGTTTTTTTATCATTTGATGTTTTATATTGTGCTTTGATTTAATTTTATGTTGGTTTAGGGGTATGGAAGCCTCTTTTATGTAGATGAAATTATTCCTAGTGAGTTTTTTTGTCAAGCCTTGGTTACCATCCATTAACTACCTTAATCTATTTATCCACCTTAACCCATGATGTGATGATGCTCAAAGTTTAGAGTCTACACTTAGGGGTGCTTAGGTTAGCCACTTGATGATGGCAAAAGGATGATAGATGAGACCCTCCTTTGGTTGGCCTTGCAGTTGCTTGTGGAGTTCATGTGAAGACCAAATTATTGTATGAATTTGTAATTATTGTTTACATTTTATTACCTATTTAAAAAGCCTTAAAAATATAATATTTAGCATTAAATCAACAATAAGAGTGAATTTACAATTATTATATACATCATGTAAGCTAGTTTCTTATTTCATATTTGTAGACCTTGCTAGAAAGGAGATTACTTAAATGTATCAAATGGATTTTTTAATTAATCAAGATATTTATTTTGAAAAATAATATTAAAATCAATATGTCTATGTATTTTATTTTGTGTCAAAAAATGAAAATTAAAATAAAATGAGCTATCATGATTCATTTTAGTTTGTCATTGAGTCCATTAAAGGACAATTTTATGCAAACCTTTTTACAAAATGTTAAACTTATATAATTTTTACTAAATCATTTTTTTTATAAATTAAGGTTTCTTAAGATTTATTAGTAATTTGAAAAATATTTTTGTGTTACTGTTATCATCAAAATTTTCACCCTTGAGGAGGTTGTTCAAGCCTCCTCACTTAAGTGATATCATGAGAACTCTTCAAAGGTTGTGGGTGACCTTATATCTAAAGATAACCTATAGATAGGGCTAGATTCCTTAGTGAATCACTTAAGAACTATCATTAAACCTATGTCTTTCAAAGGAAAATGGAGAGAGGACTGAAAGTAAACTAAACTAGGGAGGTAATGCACTAAATTTATCTCCTCCACCTACCTTTCTTTCACTAATAACATGAACTATGACTAAACCTGATTACACAACTCAAATGGAGTCTCCAAACATGAGTGTTTCACATATAGGTTATAGCATGATGTATATACTAAGTGGTTGATCAAGATAGATAGAAGACACTAATGAACTATTACAATTTGATCCATACAAGGCTATTAAAATCACTCTATGTAACCTATAATAATGACTAACACCAACAAATAGGTAAGAAGATAGGAAAAATGAGAAGAGGTTGCATACACCATCACTAGAATTCATCAAACAAACATGAAACATACACTATTATAAAGCATAAGAGAATGATATAATTTATTTTTTTTAATTTTAGAGGCAAAACAAGTATTTATTTAGATAATTCTATGCCATATATATCAAAATGATTCTTACAATTCCAAAATCAGAAATACATATAGTAGAAAGAAGAAGAAGAAGAATAAGAAGAAGAGAGAGAGAGAGAGAGAGAGAGAGAGAGAGAGAGAGAGAGAGAGAGAGAGAGAGAGAGAGAGAGAGAGAGAGAGAGAGAGAGAGAATTATGGATATAGATCAATCATGTATCAAGTTAAAAATAATATAACCTACCCAAGGACATTTATGAGTTCCATCTTCAACATGTGTACACTCTATTTGAAGATAATCTTCTCAAGGTGATGTTTAGCTTAGTGACTCACCCTTGAGCACTTGAAACTTCCCCTTGGAGTGATTATGAGATGAAGATTCATATTATTAGAGTATAAATACCTTGAAAACCTATTTAAAATCCACAATAAATTATCTCTCCATCTTTATTCTACAATTGTATTCATAAGTCTCCCATTTGCTCTATTGGAGGCCTATTCATTATAACCATATTTAAACATAAATATATTTGGTTTGGGTGATATATAACACTTTAAGGGAAAATAATGTAATATTTAAGTACCATTTATCCCATTATATCTTCACCCAAAATTTGAGGGAAAAAATCCCAATGTAAACTCACTTTATCAACACCTACCTTTCCCAATTAGGCCTAACTAAGCCTAATACAATCCTATAGTATTGAAGACCATACAAGGATATACATTACATATCCAAAACCAAAAAAATATTATTTTTCACACTAAATTATTTAATATTAATAAAAAAATTTCAATTCCATGGGTTATATCTCAATTTATGTGAGTTACAAGCTTTCCTAGTCTTGGTTTGCAAAAACACAAGCCTGAGTAGGCTGAGAGCCAAGAAAATTGGATTGGGAGATATTTATGGAATTTAAATCCAATAAAATAATTTTTGTAGTTCTTCAAAAACATCCTTTAACCCCTTAAAGAGTAATTTTTTCATGATCAACCTTCAAATCCTTCTAACATGCCAATTTCTTATAATTTTGTAGGCATTTTAGACTGTCACGTGGGTTATAAGTGTTTTTTGGTCATTTTATCAACTTAAATAAATATTAATAATATTATAATGTCTATAATTTATATAAATACACTCCTTTATCCATTAAAATTCCAAAAATCAAGGCAAATGTTTCACATTTCTCTAATTCTTTGAAAATAGAGTTGCAAAAGAGATCTTAAACAGGTCTATAGATCTTCTTGGGCTTGATGTTTATTAAGTTCTATAAAAGGTATTTATTTAATTTATTAAATATTTATATTCCATATATATACCTTCCCAACATCTCATTATGGTTAAAATCCTTCAATTTCATCTTCAAACATCAACTTTAGTACAAGGTTAGCTCTCTTAGGTTAGGAATATAGACCTACAAGTCTGTAGACTTATAGGTCTGCATTTATCCTAGTTTAAGTCCTTTATGATATTATTATTGGTATTATTATCCATTTAATATTATAATTTACCTTTATATAAATTTTTAATATGAAAACCCTTATTGAAACACCTCAATTGGTCTACAAACACCTAGTTTTGTTTTCAAACACTAAACTGCAGTTTCAAGGTCTATAGCTTACAAGGACACTTCAAGAGTGATATTATGAGAGTTGGATCCATTTATTTTTACTATAATATATTATTAAAAACATATTTAAGTATATAAATTTAAGTTTCACTGGTGATATCACTCAAAACCTCAAAAGTGACTGCTCTTAATACCTTCTTTCTTATCTTTGATGGCTGTAGGTGAACATTTTGACTGTGTATACATTGATTTTATGATTGGGAGAATTGTATGAGATATATGAATTAAATTTTTAATTTTATTAAGGTCATAATTACCATTATTTTCATTTTTATATGTCTTTTATCTACTTGTTTGAATTTAAGACCTTGTAAGACTCTAGAATTCAAACCTCTATTGGTAGTGATCTACCACCTACAACCTTCTACTAGAGGTGTTCAAGAAATGAGTTCTTATAAATTCAAGATGATTATTCAAAATAAATAAATAATTAAAATACAAAATAAAATAATGATCTTATTATTTTATTTTTTAATAAATCTTATAAATAACATTGCTCTATTTAGCTTCAATACGTCTAAAACCTCCTACAATAAAGTCTTCACCAAAATACCATGTATCTTACCTAGATCACTTATTTGGTGGATTAACCACTTAAAAAAAAATTTAATTGAATAAAAATAAGTTTAAATTTTCAAATATTCCCTCCAAAATCATGAATATTCCTTTTCAATACACTTTTGACAACCACCTACATGCAATCTTATGCATAGTCAACAAGCTTTACTAGTCTCTTTGAAATTTGACCTTGTTGGTGCTTGTATGAGACTTGAGGATGATATAGGAGATTTATGGAGTTATTTAAAAGGTTTTAAATCCAATACACAACTTATTTCATCATCAAAATGTCACAACTTCAATAAACCTACCTACTACCTTTAAAAATAATAAAAAATAGTGTTTTTTACTACCTTTGCTGCTCCTACATGCCAATTGGTGATTTAAAAGGATGTTAGAGAGATATTTATACCATTTATGATATCCAAAAATAAACCATATGCTTCCATTAATCTTAAAACTTGTTGAAATAATAAAAAACTTTGTTTGTGGGGTTTTATGAGGGTTTTAGGCTACCTAACTTATTAAGGATTGTTCATAAATCACAACCCTTCCATCCTCAAAGTAATGCCTATAGAAAAAATGGAATAAGGCCCCTATCCACCACTAATATAACTAGTTATAACTCTCTTTCCTCTTCATCAAGTGAGCACCTAAAAATGACCTTCACAAGCTTGCAAAGGGATCAATGGAGAAGATGAAATATTTTTTGCATTCTTTTGACCTATCAATGCTACAATAATCTTGATCTAACCCTAAAAACATCATAGGTGCCTAACACCATTAATTTCTGACATCAACTAACCACCTCCACATTGAAAAATTACTTTAGAATTTCTTAGCAAGTGTATTTCTCCATTATACATTAGTTTCTTGATTTTTGGAGGGTCCCACCACTTTTGCACATTGAAACTAACCTAAATCAGAATGTTTGAGGAGGAAATAACCTTGGAATATCTTGGAAGACATTAGAGACCTCAAAAATGTTCTTTATCTCTCTAGTTATCAAAAGTAAACATTACCTTAATTTCTCCAAATTTATCTTAGCTTTTGATAAATATGAAATAATAATGTTTTCACCTTATCATACTTTGTCTCTAGAAGCTCACCTTCACCATAGGACATCATGTCTCCTTAGAGTATCAATGCACCAACATCTCACTATATACTAACATACCTTGACCTTTGCAAATTAACCTTAAACTTTGCTAAAATACCTTAATCTCTCCAAAACTCAAATAAAACCTTCATGAAGGGATGAATGACAAGACTACAGGGTTGATCACTCTTATAGACCATGCAAGGGACTTTAAGATGACAAGACACTTTTTATGACCAAGTTTAACTAATATACCAAGACCAAACGTATCAAAATACCACCAACAAGGTTAGGTAAGACTGTAAATAAAGTTTTGAATTGTCCTTACCTATGGTAGCCAATTTTGGCTAACAATTACCATTTCAAAGTTATGAAGTTTCAAGCTTCAGCCACTAAAAATGGCTCATTTATTTTGTGAAGAGCCTAAAACTTTCTCATTTTCTTTTAACACTTATCAAGGTGAAAAACCTATTAAATAATTTTTACTAAAAATTTAAGCATTTTATGATCTTGTTGTTTTTTTTTTATAATTTTTTGTTTAACAATTAAATAGATTTGAATTTTGGAAAGCACTTACCCTCTAGGGTAGTTTGAAAAATATATAGGCCCTTGTGAAGGGAATTGTACCTTTGCATAGGGCAAGTGTAAGATTTAAGTGGAATCCCCCCTTCATGGGACCTCATGTTATATATAGTTTAGCCCCTAAGGGGTTGGCAATGTTTGTTATATCTGTTAGCCATGCGATTAAGGTAATCGCCCATGTGAGTGGTTAGTGGCTAACTAATGACAAGTGGTACAGTTTATTAGTTGAGCAATAATTTATATAATATCCTTTTTACCTTTTCTTAGTGATTAGTCATACTAATTTTCAAGCATTTATAATTTAATAAAAAAATATATATTATTTTAAAAAACAATGTTTATTTTGTATAAAGTTTTTAAAACTTGTAAATATTTAACACCAAGAACATTATTTTAACTTGGGAATGAGTTTTGTTTGGAAAATTTAGGTGAATTAAATACTAATGAATGAAGTAGAAACAAAATAAACCCCCTCATATTTCCATTCTTGTCTTCATGAAATAAGTTTTGAAGCATAGAATGACATATTTCACTTGATATGGTATATTTATTAGGAAGAGGTACTTTTTAACCTTTTGGGCTTGAGTGGGATCCAGAAATCCCTAAAACAACTTGACCCAAAATGGGACCCCTATTATTGTTGTGTCCTTTACCATTTCAAATAAATTTGAAAAATTGAAACTAAGGTTTGTCAAAATTATCACCTTAAACCTTGCTAACAAACATTAATGGTCATGGTGGAGCTTGAAGCTCCTTAGACCTGTTTAGAAACCATGGGAGACTGAGACCTCCTTGTCATGTCCCCTTTTTTGTGGACATTGACAGACATGATGGTTAGCCTATTATACGACCTTCATAGGCTAATAAGATGGATAGAGGGTCATAATGGAGCTTGGCTTGACTTTGATTCACAGAATTTCTACATTTGGTTTTCATTCAGGGTCTTTCAGACATGTTTGCTTGATGCTCCTATTATTTAGGGATATTTGACATGCAGCGGAGCACCTTTATTTTGGTATGGTCATGTGTGGAATCACTCCCTGATTCACCTGCTTTGATCGGTTTGAGGATCCGACGTATATTGAGGGAGATATTAATATTTGATTGATTTAATCAAATATTAATTATTTGGTCTCATTAATAATTAATTATTAATTATTTGGTCTAATTTTAAATTAGAAACCCTAATTCTAATTTAAGAAACCCTAATTAGGGCAAGCATATCTTTTGAGGGTATAAGGGTTTCTCATGGAGGCCATTGTTCATTATGCTATTGATTATGGATATTGATTTTGAGAATTTCTTCTGTGAAGACTAAGCCTAGGGTTCAAGGATTCCATTTGCATTGGAGAACGTTCCCTCTTCAGTGTGTGCAATTAAGAGGCTATGGAATATCAGCTGATCTATTGCCAAAGTGAGAGATAGCTTCATCCAGAAGTTATCACAGAATTTTAGGTTTGAGAGATAACTTCACACAGAAGTTATTACAGTGGATATTCCAGGTATTTCTTTATTCTTGTTTTGATTCAATAAATTATACAGCTAGAGATCTTCTGTGCTAGAAACATATATTTTTAGATCAGGGATTGAAAACAGGGAAGCGTGCTTAATTGGTGGCTGTACAAAGTCCGTACAGGTCTGTACAGATCAACTCAGGAACCGACCTCGACAGACAGAGGGTTTCCAGTGACCGACATTGGTCGACTAAAGACCGACATCGGCAGAAAGTGGATTTGCAGTGACTGACGTCGGTAGTTTATCGACCAACGCCGGCGAATGTGTGTTCGACACAGCAGGCCGAGACCTTCCAGAATTCAATTTGCACTACCAGATTTGCAAAGCCAAGGTTTTCAAGACTGTACTTCATATTTATATGCATATTAGAGGACTGAAATTGTAATAATTTAGAAGGACAAGTGATAAGATCTGTGATTTACTGTTGAAAAGATTATATTATTGTTATCATTCTGAATTTATTCAACAGAGATTATATTTTGGTTCAGAGTTACTTGTGTTGCTATATTTCCTATTTGAAGGGGATAGTACAGTGGTATCAGAGCTTTTGTGCAGATAAGAGAGCCCCTAAGTAAGGGACATTACAGTGGTATCAGAGCTAATGTCTTGCCATCCTGTTGGGTAGTTTGGGTATCAGCATGGCACTAATAGGTGTCAAAGATTTGGAGGAAAGAGTGCACAATGCAAAGAAGAAGTTAGAAAATCCATTACAGCAAGCAGATGATCTTCTACAAACTCTGGAGGAGTTAGAAATTTATTTAAGCAAGGTTGAGCAGTCAAATTCTTATGAGATAAAAACAGTGTTATCTCCAGCGTTTAATTCTTTGGTGAAGCACTGATTATTGAGACATCATGATGAGGTGGTAAGACTTGCAACTCTCTCTTGTATTAGTGAAATCATGAGGATCATAGCTGGCTTTGATTTTAATGATGATCAGATTATGAGAGAGGTATTTTATGCCATGGTAAAAAGCTTCGAAATGTTGGATAACATGAGAGACCCTCATTTCTCAAAGAGGGCAAGATTACTTGACACAATTGCCAGGTATGGATTTGAAAATCTTATGATGTTAGTAGGTTGTATTGGTGACATTTGCAGGATGTTTAAAATATTTTGGACTATTTTAGATGATTTTCATTCCAGTGATGTATTAGCATCCATGCACTCTATCATGTTCACAATCTTGTTTGAGGAGGAGGATAAAATCTCTAAACTTTTGGCAGAAGATTTATGGTATGTCTGGACAAAAGGGAAAAATGTCTCACCTAGAGCTTGTATGTGGTTAAATAGTTTAATTAATAGGCCTAAGGATCGTAGTGCTTTCCCTATGACATGCAGCCACTTGCATGATGAGTTTGACAGTTATGCTGATCCAGTACAGGGAGATATTAACACATCTTCAGGTAATGATTTATCTGCATTATCTTCACAGGTAGGAGTAGTTGAGGATGTTGTGGATGAGCCTTGTCTTAAGGTGAGTTCAGCATAGGTGGTATTCAGTGAGGATGAGCCTGATGTTTGCATTCAGAGTATGGAGGTATACTCAGAGGTTAGTACATTGAGTATTGGTGATGAGTATGTTTTTGTAGCCACTGATGAGGAGCATGTTGTTGAGGCTAACACATATATTCAGGATTTGGGAGTCCCTCATTCTGATGAGTTTGAGATACCCGTAGAGTCGAGTCTCTATATTGATTCTTCTCATACAGATGATAGTGTGGTACAGTTGGTTGTGCCGCCTTTACAGAGGGATCAGTTATGGGATGGATTAACACCATCTTTTGTAGATGGAATTTGCAGTTGCCAATTACACAGCCTACAGTATCGACACATCCAGGGCAGTTGTGATTTCAGAGATTGGTTGAGTTGTGTTTGCCAATTTGATTATGGGTTCCTCTTTGTTTTACTTTTGTCGATATTGCAGGTACTCACATTGATTCACAGCGGTGCAGAGCATAACTACATTTGGGATCCAGGTGGATCGAGTAGTTCATTGTTCCAAGATTGCTTGGGGACAAGCAATTTTCGGAGGGGCGGATTGTCATGTCCCCTTTTTCGTGGACATTGACAGACATGATGGTTAGCCTATTATACAACCTTCGTAGGCTAATAAGATGGATAGAGGGTCATAATGGAGCTTGGCTTGACTTTGATTCACAGAATTTCTACATTTGGTTTTCATTCAGGGTCTTTCAGACATGTTTGCTTGATGCTCCTATTATTTAGGGATATTTGACATGCAGCGGAGCACCTTTATTTTGGTATGGTCATGTGTGGAATCACTCCCTGATTCACCTGCTTTGATCGGTTTGAGGATCCGACGTATATTGAGGGAGATATTAATATTTGATTGATTTAATCAAATATTAATTATTTGGTCTCATTAATAATTAATTATTAATTATTTGGTCTAATTTTAAATTAGAAACCCTAATTCTAATTTAAGAAACCCTAATTAGGGCAAGCATATCTTTTGAGGGTATAAGGGTTTCTCATGGAGGCCATTGTTCATTATGCTATTGATTATGGATATTGATTTTGAGAATTTCTTCTGTGAAGACTGAGCCTAGGGTTCAAGGATTCCATTTGCATTGGAGAACGTTCCCTCTTCAGTGTGTGCAATTAAGAGGCTATGGAATATCAGCTGATCTATTGCCAAAGTGAGAGATAGCTTCATCCAGAAGTTATCACAGAATTTTAGGTTTGAGAGATAACTTCACACAAAAGTTATTACAGTGGATATTCCAGGTATTTCTTTATTCTTGTTTTGATTCAATAAATTATACATCTAGAGATCTTCTATGCTAGAAACGTATATTTTCAGATCAGGGATTGAAAATAGGGAAGCATGCTTAATTGGCGGCTGTACAAAGTTCGTACAGGTCCGTACAGATCAACTCAGGAACCAACCTCGGCAGACAGAGGGTTTCCAGTGACCGACATCAGTTGACTGAAGACTGACGTCGACAGAAAGTGGATTTGCAGTGACTGATGTCGGCAGTTTATCGACCGACGCTGGCGACTGTGTGTTCGACACAGCAGGCCGAGACCTTCCAGAATTCAATTTGCACTACCAGATTTGCAAAGCCAGGGTTTTCAAGACTGTACTTCATATTTATATGCATATTAGAGGACTGAAATTGTAATAATTTAGAAGGACAAGTGATAAGATCTGTGATTTACTGTTGAAAAGATTATATTATTGTTATCATTCTGAATTTATTCAACAGAGATTATATCTTGGTTCAGAGTTACTTGTGTTGCTATATTTCCTGTTTGAAGGGGATAGTACAGTGGTATCAGAGCTTTTGTGCAGATAAGAGAGCCCCTAAGTAAGGGACATTACACTCCTAGAAGTTTTTTTTCATACTAGGTACCTAAAAAATAAACTCACATATTTGTATCATGTTAAGAAAATGAAAATGAATTTTTTTATTATTAAAAGACCAGAGACTCCAATAATGGTAGTCATGTAGGGTTGAGGAAGGAGAGGAGGGATGATTATGGAAAATTCATCCTCTAACACCTCCTTCCTCCTTTCAAAAATATGAATTTTCAATCCAATTACTTAATTGAAGACCTTATGGCCTCCATAAGTATATTTAGGGAATCCTTTCCTTTGACTGGATTTGATAGTCAAGGTTAACTTGATGCAACAATTGAGATAGGTTATTCCATTCTTAGGGGGGATTAAATTAGATATTTTAGACACATTTTTAAGTCCTATGGGGACTAAATAATATTTGTTTAATAAATTTCCTATAAGCCAAGTCAACTCAAAATTAGACTTGTATATGACTTAAGTGTGAATTGAGCCACATGATTGGCTGAAATTACTTAGAACTCTCATTGAACACCATTATGAGTTATTACATCTCATTTAAGCTAGTGATTTATTGAACCCACCTCCATTTTTTTATGAATCCATTTTTTCCCTTAACTTCATGGAGCCAACTAAGATTTCTTAGAGAGTTTTAGGCTCGTATGAGAGCCTCTAGGACAATTAGAGCAAGTGGAACCCATATGATTGTGTAGTGACCATGAGTCCAATTGGGAATTACCTCCATGACATTTGGGCATATATGTTTTTTATATGATTATGAGTTTTATGCCAAAAATATGGCAAGCCAATGATAAATGTAGTTGTGTAGAATTTTTGTTATGTATTTATAAAATAAAATGGTATGTTTTTGTGTGTGTTCCCATTATATTAGTTTTTGGGCATGACAATATGATAATGGAAAGTTAAAGATCATAACCTTAGTTATGCATGTGATGGGTGGTACCATGATAGGAATACAAACATATTTGAGTGAATGAATTTGTCTTGTACATAGTCTTATCACATACTTTGGATAGAATTAATATTACACTCAGAGTATCCTAGTGTTTTGTTAAATTATAGAGAAGTGGCATAGGTGTCAAAACCTTCATCTATCAAAGCACACTTAAATTGAATATCGCTAACCTTTGTAGTAATGAAAAAAGTGAATGAAGTAAAACTTCATTAGGGATAAGGGAGATTATAAGAAATTTTAGTGAAATAGAGGCATTAATATTTTGATCAACCTAGATGGAAATTTATTCACATTGTTGTAAAATTTTATCCTCAAACTCGAGGAAGCTATTTTATTGCCCCATAGGTGGTGGTTAAGGAATGTTCATGTCAAATAAGAGTTGTATGAATTAGTTTTGATCACACAAATAAGTATTAATAATCTCAAATAATTAAATTTTAGAGGGGAACTTAGAAAATTCTTTGATGGGATATCATTCATAAAATTTGAGATGAGCAGTACATGACTTAGAAAAAGGTATGAAATTATGGTTCATATATACTATATAAGGATTGGATATAGACTGAATCTAGTTAGGAAATAAAGTGTGTGGTCTCAACCTTGATAATATAGTTAAGGTAGGTTGAGCCAAAAATACTAGCCTATCCTATGAAGTAGGTTGAAAAAAATATCATAATTAGACTACATTTACCTTGATGATGTAGTAAAATTATAATTGAGTGAAACAAAATTTACCAACTTAGGTAGTGAAATAGAAAATTATTTGGTTAAATAAATGGACTATATCATGATGGTTGATATAATTAGATCTAATTTAGACACAAAATAATGTACCAAGTTAGCCAATATAGTTTAAATAGACAATGATGGAAAAATAAACTGCATCACACTAGCTGATGTAGTTGTAAACACCAAATATTTTAAGTTACACCAGGTTGGATAATGTAATTGGCTTATTTGAAGTTATGATTTTTATAATTTATTCAGGATCTATGTCCATAAAATGATACTTAAAATTATCCTAAATTATTCTATAAGTAGGATAAGGATCAATATATGAGACTATAAGCTTAATGTTGTTCATATTAACTATTTTTTCTACATTGTTAGATGAGTGAAATAAAAATGTAGTTTCAAAAACATTGGTGGATGGAGGTTTATTTTGATTATTTGACTAATTTTTTTTATTATGGTTAGGAAGTGTATTAGATTATATAGTAAGATCAGCATTATTTTGGTGAAGTGCATCACCCTTGAGCTTTCGATACCTTGTCATAAGCTTGTTGTCATTATATGATCATAACTTCATGACAAAATTTTAAACCAAGTAGGAGTTAAAAATCAAGTTAAGTTTAAGTTATTTAAAATTATTATGGGAGTGCCCCCAATGTGCATGGAACCATCCAAATTTGTTAGGATCATACCAATGAGTGATAATTTGGTAAGTATCAAAATCACTAAATAAGGGTTTAGGAAGGTGTTTCATAATATTAACTAGGGAAAGAGGGTGATGAACTTCATAGTTGTTGACTTGTGATTAAAAATGAGGATATAAGGGATTCTCTTATAGGTTGGGAAAGGTTCACTTCATCAGAACTTCCTAGTATAATAACAATGATGATTGGCATGGACTTATATGTGTCTAAGACACCATCATCAATAGAATTTTTATTTTTAGACTTTAAGAATATAAAATTTCTATACTTATGTTGGGAATGCTCAAAATTTCTAATAATTCTTGGTGTTTAGCTTAATCAATGGATTCTTATAATGATTTTAGAGAGAGAATCCTAACAAAGTATTGAAGTTTGGGATGAAGGGCATTGGTAAAAAAATAAAAGAGGTTTTAATTTAACATGTTATGCTTAGATTTGTTAGCTAAGGCTTTCCAATGCTTGATTAAAACTTGATTATTCTTATTATCTACTTGATTTTAATTAATAAAATTGGATAAACTATTTTCAAATAGATCATTGGTTTGACATTCCTAAATAAATGTGTTAAATAAGTCCTATAAATTAAAAATAGAGTTGGACTTGAGTAAGCTATACCAATATAGAGTGTTTCCAAAAAGGGTTTTGGCTAGTAGCTTGGTAGCCACAAAGGTGTTATGCTTAATCTAGTCTTTATAGATATTTTCAAAGGCATTCAAGTATAAAGCAGTATCAGTGGATTCATTATAGGTGATTGAAGGAGTTATTCAACCTATGTTTATATTTTTAATTTGAAGGGCCAATAGCTCATTTTGAAGGTGTTTAATAGATTTATTATGAATTTTAGGTTTTAGAATAAAATTATCATGATAATTTATTAATTTAGATCTATTGGGGAGAAGTAATCCACAACATCATTCTTCTGCTTGCAAACTCAACTGGTCACAATGCTTCTTGATATGGTGTTTAAGATTTCCCTTACTAGTACAAAATTTATCTTTCATTATTGAGATTACTAATAAAGAGGAACTTTTTATATGGTGTTATACTCCTTTCATATCATTTTCAATCAGCCTCTACCTCCTTACATTAGTTCCATGATTAACTAGCTTATAATATCTTTACAAGTTTTGACTAGGCTCAACCCCTTAGTTTCCAAGGACCAAATCTCAATTTAGGTTTAAATAAAAATGATTTAATGGTCTTAAATGGTCTCAAAATACCTTTATATTCATCCTTCATCATTTAACTTTCCCTTCTTTGCTTGTTTCCACACCTTTCCTCTTTATGGCTATAATAGGTTAGTAGCCTTGTTTTGCATCTTTACCTTTGTTCAAACAATATAGGATATATTTATTATATTTAATCCCATATTAATGTTTATTTTTTCCCATTTTAAGTTTTTTTAAAGTTTCTTATCTTATTTTATCCCTTGTCTATCACATCCCTTACTAAGAAACATTCCTTTAGGCCTAATTAAGTCCAATATAAAACCCCTATGCTCAAAACTATACCATCCATAATATTTTAAAATTAAAACCACTTGTATTAGTTATGTCATAATTAAATTATTCAATAATAAAAAAAATTATATCATTATGATATTTAAATCTCATGTTATGCTCCAAACCCTAAATTTAGGGTTTCACTCATTCTACACAGGCCGAGATGAATCAAAATTCAATATCTTTTGTTAAATTAGATTTTAAAACTCCAAACTAGTTGGATAAGGTATTTTTATCCTTTTAAAACTTTATACATATTATATATTCATTATTTATTTAGTTCCATGTTGAAAACCAACAAATTTTAGTCAATTGGGACTCCCTTATTCATTGTTTAGGGTTAGGAAAGCTCAATTCATTTATTTGTAGGTTATTAGAACTCCATATGGCTCAATTAACATTAAATGTGGTCTTAAAAATATAAACCAACCTATTTATAATTCTATTTACATTATTCATATCAAGATTAGTCTTCCTTCTTAATGATTTGACTATGTCAATAACATAGTTTTATACAATAGGGTTTGTGTATCAACCTATACGTATTCAATGTCATCTCCCTCCATGTATATTGTTACCAGGTCCTTATATATGTTTTATAACCTCAATAACTTTATTTTTATTGTATTTACTCCTTCATTAAAAGGCTTGGATCCTTTAAAATAGTCTAAAATAGGGGTTTAATCTACAGGCATAGAATATCTTTCTCAATAGGGTATAACTCCTTACTACACTGATTACCTTATAATATCATCATGTACTCAGTTACTTACTAACAACCAATATTTAAGTATATGAAACATAAATAAGTCACTTTATTAATCCATTCTCTCTAGTACGTATCTTTCTTGTCTTGTAAACAAACTACAGGGTGCTTGAATGCATGGGAAGGGTTTCCTCACTCAAGTTTATTAAGTATTGATGTTTGTCATTAAATTTTGGGTAAACACTAATAAATTATACTTTCACTATTAACCTTATCAATCTCAACCTCATTCCATTCTCCCTAAAGGCCATATAGTACACTATGTGAAGATAATTTCACTTTCAGATGCACTGATAAATATAAAATAGAGTAGGGTATTAAAAACTCCCAAAGATATTCAATTTAGAATTCCTTATTTATTTAGTTTCTAAAATTTTTTCAAAGTCTTCAAATTATTAGCACATATAGATAGATATACATTTGGCAAGCTTGAAAACCACTACCTCATAACAAATCATCAAATACTCTTCTTCTAAGACTAGGAACACAGTCTTGATTTAATACCTGCAATTCAACACACAAAAGAAAATAATATTGTATCAAGCTTACTAATCCAATATAATTTACATATTACTCCAATGTCCATTCAATACTATTAACATATAGAATCCCTTTCCTTTATTATTCCTTGAAATATCAACATCAATACAAAATGGGTCTATTATAGAATGTTATAATCTTCATTGAGGATTTTCATACAAATTTATCTTTCTAAGACTCTCTCCTCTCTCTTCTTGGAGAGAACACACCTTATTCCTACACCATGTATATCCTTTTTACAATTACTTCTCTTATTTTTCCAACATAGGTTTTCTTTCTTGGAAGTTACATCAACTTCTTGGCCATAACTACCTCAACGTACCAAGGGTGATATTTTAATTAACTAGATGACTTGATTCAATAATTATACATGAAAACACATTATAATCCATTAATTATGACTTGAATATACCCCTAAACCAACTTACTCACCTAAACACTCCAAACACAAAAAATAACTCTCTTAGTCTCTATTGCACTATTTTCAATTTTCAAATTCTTAATTTTGGAAGGAAAAACTCCAATTCAAATTCTAAGCCACCTAATGGCTTAATAAGACATTTAGGACCTTAATTATACTTATTATCATGTATTATAACCTTTAACACTATCATTTTGACAAGATTAACCCCCTTATAGACTAAAACACACAAATGATGTTTTTTTGCCTTGATGTTCCTACATCATACTCCTCAGGAGGGAGAAAACCTTGAACCTACATCTTTCTTCCTTGCCTTCCAATTCATATTGTGAGGTTCCTCCATATTTTTTGGATGACTGCTCATCTTTTCTAGTTCCATTCTCCTTGCCAAACTCTTGCTTTTCTTCCTCTTGGCTTTGTCTAGCCTTCTTATCCATGCATCTTCTAATTCCAAGAAGTGTTACAACTATTGTATATCCTTGTGTGCTACATATTCCACTTATACCAAGTCATTTTTATCTCCATCATACTCAAATTCACTCAAATCATATTTATTCCTCTTGCTTACGCTTCTTTCTTGTCCTTTTCCTTCATTGTTTTCACTTGATTCTTTCTTGTTTAGTGGATTTTACTTCTTATTCATGATATTATCTTTGTCATGAGGATATATTTGCCTCTCATTCATGTAAAACTCCATAATTTTATTTTTTATACCTTATTTTTATACATATTCATTCAAATTTTTCACTTTTTGATTCCTTTTCCCCTCACCTTACTCATTATGCAATCGCAACTCCTATCCTTTTCATCCATAACATAATATAGCATGATTTAACCCATATTTGACCTCTTATATCCATGTTTACCAAATTTAAACTCAATATTAACTTACCAAAATGAATATCTTACCTTTTTTACTTCTTCACATGCCATTTCCTTGCTTAATTGTTTGCTTCTTTATATGCACAACTCTTTGTGCTTCTTCTTTTTGTTCCTTACTTGATGTTTATTAGAGTTATTTCTTAACTTTAACCTAATATTATTCACCTATTTTCAGCCTATTGGATGGACTGAACATGTCTTCAATTATCTCCAACTCTTCTTACAACTTTTGTGCATCTATCTCTTCCAAATCTTCATAAAACCTAGGTGTACATTATTCTTCACTATCTTGGGCAGCTTGATATTTACCTCCTCCTTGGGCTCCCTCATTTTTTATAGTCATATCAGCCTCATTTTTATATAAATCATGATTCTAAACCACTCTTTGAGGTGTTTCTTCCTCATCTTGCCATGTTATACATTTATCCATAAATGTCATGGTTTCTATGTACAAGTTATCTTCATCATTGGAGTCAACTTCAAATGAATAATCATAAACAACATTGTAAAACATATCTATCAAACACTTATATTCTATCATACATTATTTGTCTTGTATACATGGTTATAACTTCACTTTATTAGCTTGATTTGTTTACTCTACCTCTCTTTCTTGCTTTGTAGGCTTGTAAACTTGTTCAATCATTATGCTTGTGTGGAGTATGCTTTCAAATTTATTCTCTTGTACTCTTTTCTTGATTTTCCTAATACACTTGATGTCATGAATCTTTTTGGGCTACCACTTTCCTCTATTTGAATCACTCTAATGCTATTACCTTCATCATCTATCTTGCCAACTTGATGTGATTTGTCTCCACACATGTGCTTTCTTTCCATTCATGCTTTTATTTTTTTGACATCTTACTTGAGGTTCTCTTCTTTCTTCTCTTCACCTATTTATTTCAACCACTTAGGCCACACATATCCATGCCCTTGATCTTTTCTTGAAGTTTGAAATCTATCTTTATTTTCCTCAACCTGCATATCATCTTTGCCTTCTTCACTTATGAAATCAAAATCAATATTCAAACATTCATTTACCTCCAATGGAAACTAATGTAAGCTCATATTTTCATTCATTTATTCATTTTTTACCTTCATGTCTTCATGGGTGACCTTATTATCTTTTTGGTGAACCATATCCTTTGTTTCAACTAATATGCATGGAAATGCATCATAGAACTCCTCTTTCTCTTCATTTTCATCTTGTGTAATTCTCTCAATCTTCAACACTTTGTCTTTTTCATGAAGTTCTTTTTCTTTATCATTCTCTTGACATTTTATGGGTGACATTATTGGCTCATATTTCGTCATCTTTGAGGCCTCATGCTTGGGCTTCACTACTTTCTTCTTCATACCTATAAACACAAACTCAAAATCAATTTTATCATATAAAACTATAAACCATATAGTCTCTTTTAATATCCTTGGCATGGGCATTGTCCATCTTCTCTTCTTTTCTTCATCTCCATTATTTTTTGCTCTCCTTGGAACTTATTTTTCCCTCTTATTTTCCTCAATGAGAGCCCTCTTCTCTATCTCTCTTAATTATTTCTCACTTGGAAACATCTCTCTTCTCATGCCTCTTTGGGCTACTCTCTCTTTCTTCTTCTCATTCTTCAAAACATCTTTATTGTACCTTCTCATAAGTGACTCTATTGGCCACTTCAACTTTATTCTCATATTATAACCTATCCATTTTATATATTAACTCTATATGAGCTTCACCATGATCTTAATATTCTTAAATCTCTATCCCAATTCTCTTCTTATGTCCTCTATTTCCTTTTCTGTATCCATCTCTCAATTCTTCTTTATTTTCTAGGCCTATTTAGACCTTTCTCTTAACATGTCTTTAAATATTACCTCTTAGACATATTTTGTGCCTCTACTCTTCTTTATTACCCTCTCTAGGATCTATTATTAAATATCTTGACTCTCTTTTGGAGTCTTCTTTCTTTGCTCTTCACTCTTAGAGCTTTAATGCTCTCTTTTCATCTCTCTTTCCTAGTTTTTCCTTGACTAGTTGATTGTTCTTATAAAAAGATTTTAGGTCTTTCTCACATTACTATATCAATATTATTCTCCCATTATTGAACTCAATATATCAGACCTACAATCTTTCTCCTCCCTCAACACCCTGCAAGTTATTACTCATGCACACCTCATAGCATGTTATATTTATCTTAAATTAAAATTTTGAAAATAAATCAAAAAAATGTTTAACAAAGCATGCCTTACTATATCTGATACCAAATTATGTATATATATTTTTGAAAAGTCATCCACAACATCATTCTTATACTTGCACACTCAACTGGTCACAATGCTTCTTGATATGGTCTTCAAGATTTCCCTTACTAGTGAAAATTTTTCTTTGATTCTTGAGCTTACTAATCACTTGACATAATTAAAAATTTATTGGATATAAATAGACACTTTTTTGATGGTTTTATACTCCTTTCATATCATTTTCAATCAGCCTCTACCTCCTTACATTAGTTTCTTGATTTACTAGCTTGTAGTCTCTTTATAAATTTTGACTAGGCTCAACTCCTTAGTTTCTAAGGACCAAAACTCACTTTAGGTTTCAATAACACAATCACAATACTTGAATTATCTTAAATGGTCTCAACATACCTTTATATACCTACTCCATCATTCAACTCACCCTTCCTGGCTTGTTTCTACACCTTTCTTCTTTATGGCTATACTAGGCTAGTAGCCCTATTTTGCCTATTTACCTTTGTTCAAATAATATAAGATATATCTATTATATTTAATCCCATATTCATTCTTATTTTTTCTCATGTTAATTGTATTTAAATTTTATTATCTTGGTTCATCCCCTGTCTATCACATCCCTTACTAAGAAACATTCCTTTAGGCCTAATTAGGTCTAATACAAAACCCCTATACTCAAAACCATAAAATTAATGATCCTGTTAACATAAAAACACTTGTATTAGTTAGGGTACATTAAATTATTCAAGAATAAATTTTTTTATGTCATTTTGATGGTTAAATCTCATGTTATGCTCCAAACCCTAAATCTAGGGTTTCACTCATTCTACATAGGATGAGATCAATAAAAATTATATATATTTTGTTAAATTGGGTTTAAAAACTCCAAAAAAATTTAATAAGGTATATTTTATTATTTTTCAACGTTATAAATATGTTATATTCATTATCTATTTGGTTCCATGTTGAAAACCAACAAATTTTAGTCAATTGGGACTCCCATATTCACTGTCCAGGTTTAGGAAAGCTCAATTCATTTCTTTGGATTTTTTTTAAAATAATTATGGATAAATGAACATTAAATGTGGTATTAAAAATATAAACCAACCTCTTTCTAATTCTATTTGTGTTCCTCCTCTCAAGAGTAAGCTTCCTCCTTAATCATTTGACTGTGTCAATATCATAGTTTTATGCAACAGGGTTTGTGTATCAACCTGTAGGTATTCAATATCAACTCCCTCTATGTATGCTATCACCAAGTCCTATATATCTTATAACATCAATAAATTTATTTTTATTGTATTTAATCCTTCCTTAAAAGGCTTGAATCCTTTAAAATTATCTAAAATAGGGGTATAATCTACATGCATAGAATATCTTTATCAATAGGGTCTAACTCCATACTAGAATAATTACATTATAATGCAATCATGTACTTATTTAATTAATAATAACCAACATTTATGTAAATGAAACACAAACAAGTCACTTTCTTAATCCCTTCTCTCTAGTGCGTATCTTTTTTGTCTTGTAAACAAACTATAAGGTGCCTCCTCACTCAAGTTTATTAAGTATTGATTTTTACCATTAAATTTTGTGTAAACACTAAAAATTATCTTTTTACATGAACCTTCTTATTCTAAACCTCATTCCATTCTCCCTAAAGGACATACACTACATTATGTGAAGATAATTTCAGTTTCAGATGCACTAATAGATATAGAATAGGGAAAGGTTTTATAAAATCCCAAAGCTATTCAATTTAGAATTCCTTCTTTATGTAGGCTCTCCAATGTTTTCAAAGTCTAAAACTTATTAGCACATATAGATAGATATACAATTGGCAAGCTTGAAAACCACTATCTCATATCAAATCATCAAATACTCTTCTTTTAAGACTAGGAACACAGTCTTGATTCAATACCTACAATTCAACACACAAAAGAACATACTATTATATCAAGCTTACTAATCCAATATAAGTTACATATTACTCCAATGTCCATTCAATACTGTTAACACACAAAATTCCTTTCTTTTATTATTCCTTGAAATTTTAACATCAATAAAAAATAATTCTATTATAGGATGTTATCATCTTATTTAAGGAGTTTCATAAAAATTTATCTTTCTCAAAATCTATCCTCTCTCTTCTTAGAGATAACACACATTATTCCTACACCATTTATCCCCAATTTACAATTATTTCTCTTTTCTTTTCCATGTAAGTTTTCTTTCTTGGAAGTTACTTCAACTTCTTGGCCATAACCACCTCAACATACCAAGGGTGATATTTTCATTAACTAGATGACTTGATTCAATAATTATACATGAAAAAAATTATAATCCCTTAATTATGACTTGAATAGACCCCTAAACCAAATTACTCACCTAAACACTCCAGACACACAAAATAACTCTCTTCGTCTCTATTGCATGATTTTGAATTTTCAAATTCTTGATTTTAGAGGGAAAACCTCCAATTAAAATTCTAAGCCACCTCATATATTCTTAAAAAATTTAGGACCTTCATTAGACTTCTTATCATGTACTATAACCTTGAACACTATCATTTTAACTATATTGACCCCATTATAGACTAAAACACATAAATGATTTTTTCTTGCCTTGATGCTCTTGAATCATTTCTAATGGGAGGTGAGGGTGGTGGTAGGGGGCAAGTGAATTTGGATTTGTCACTCCCCAATTAATTCAATTAAAGGTGATTTTAAATTTTTAATAGTTGATTTTGAATTTCACATCATCTAGCCATTACTATTGTATTGAAAGTTATCCATTTAGTTAATGGATTGTAACATGATTTTTTAAGGATCAAGAGGGTTTTGAGTAGATGTGGATCTTTGAGTAGAATTTTGGGATGCATTAGATGTGTTAATAATGTGGGTGCTTGAGCAGTCCCACTAAGAAAGGGCCAGTCATGTTAGAAGAAATATTAGGAATAGTGGATGAAAAAGGGAAGGAGGAAATCACAAACTAACTTTCCTAAAGTCCATTATAAAAACTAAGAGTAGGGGAAGGAGTGATTTACACATGGGGTGAAATCATGAGGTGATAAATCACCATAGGGTCCTTGTCATTGTGTTTGGTATGATCATGAAAATATATGATCACTTCATTGGTATAATCAAGATCACATTCATCCTCCACATCTCTAATATATCAAGGTGGGTAATTTTTATCAATGGTTTTATCATTGAGAAGTGGTTAATAAATCTTAGATTGAGTAGTCATATAGAGACAAACTACCCAAGATAGTAACATCAACCACAATCACTAACATTGATGTTCCAACCCAACCCTAACAATACTAACCTTGCACACACATAAACATAGTTCCATATTTGGATGAACCACAAGCATGTTTCTAGTCTATTTATAATTTCAAAATATAGTTACAAGTAATCATTTAGATAATAAATTTAAGTATCTTAATTTTCTTAGTCATTTCTATAAATATTAAATTGCATTGTTAGATTTATCTCAATTGGTTACATTTAGATTTATGCTTGACTACCATATATTATAATATAATTAATTCTAAAAGTTTAGCTTGTTTTGATTCACATTGATCCAAAATTAGGATAAATAATTATCATTGGCCTTTTTTCCTAAGATCTATTCTTTTTTCACAAACTAAGATTTATCTTATTATTTATTTTATTGAACTTATGGACTCTATCATGGGTACAGTGATATTTTTAAAAAATATTACTATACTCAAAGCTTGGATTATATCCTTGAGGAGACATGTTTTTATATGATTCATTAAATATACTCATACAAATAAGATACTAGTGTATGCATAAGTACAAAAATAAGTATGATTATCACAATGAAACCTAGGCATACAAGACTACATACAAAATGCTATTCTTTTCTAGTTTCAAGAAGAATCACATTACACCTTAAAGTAATCAAAACCCTAACTTATTGAAGGTTAATTAATACTTATAGAGATTAATTTATTATAGTGTTAACCTATACAAATGCCCATGTTCTCCCTTAAAACTTTTTCCCTTCTTCCTTCTAACTTCTTCACTGAGCTCCCTATGTGTATTTTACCAGCACCCTCTTCTCTCTTTTTATTCTTATTTCACATGCATGGATATACATGATCCATAAAATTATTTAATTTCATACACCCAAACAAACATTTTTGATAGAAATTATAAGCATACTTTTGTATCCAACATGTAACAAAGTACCATGAAGTTTTTGTTTGCATATCAGAATATATTTCTATGGTAACTATTTTCAGGGATTGTTCATTATTAGAAAAGACAAAAGACTATTGTTCTCATTTATTTCATTTTATTCCATAAATTCCATATCATATATCTCTTTCCATGATGTCTTATCCAAAATAAGCCTTAATTCTTCATTGACCTCCTAACCCCTCGTGGGTTCTAATAAATGAAACCTAAGGTTAGAGTGGGTTTCTGTCCAACTCTTTAATCATTTATTTAATACTAATGATATCAATACTTTAGGGTATGGGTAATTATTCTTCCATTTTTTGTCTTTGTCACCTTAGGTGGCATTAAGTTATTTATTTGAGGTTACATGTCATGCCCAAAAATTACTAGTAAAGGTTTTCCCACTACTATTGTAGCATCTTAATTTATGGATTTTGTTACAGAGTGGATTATTAAGATAGGTTCATGCCTTAAGTGGAATTATGTGGTGAAAAATCCTATTACATAATTTGAAATAAAATAACACTTACTCAAGCTACCAAAACAACATGTAACTAAACTAGAAAAAAATTTACATTGAGCTCACCCTAGCTAGGTTTTTATCTATATAGTGATACTATTAAAAAACAACATAGATATAACACAATATATTGATCAAGATATAATAATGATGTCAATTCACAACTAAATTTTTGAGTGCAACATATTTTTCAAGTTAAAATAACTAATTTACTCAAATATGTATGATAATTTAATAACATCAATAATCAATTGGTGGCGTAATCTCCCTCTTTCTCTTAACATGGTTTACTCCATATTTTTTCCTTAATATTTTCCTATGTCCAAGCCTAACTATGGTGGCCAATCTAGGGACCTGAAAAATAATTATAAACGCATCAATAATACTTGGTCCAAAAAATTTAATGTGAAAACTAATTGTATAATGATAATTATTGAAAAAGAGTATATGATAACATTTATTTTTTCATGAGAACATAAATAATAATAATGCATCACAAAAAGATACTGAACTATTTATGAAATATTTTTACAATATGTAATCATATCTAGATGTAAGGATGAATTAAACACATGTAATCATAGCTTAATGTAATAATGGGTCAAATTCATAGCAATCATAATTCATTGTTCTTAATATAATCAATGTGCCTCTTAGTACTTATTGAAATATAAAAATAAACTCTTATTGATGGGGATATTGACTATCATGTACAGAGTATTGATTTTTGACTAAAACTTCCACATGGGTATTTCTAAGTTTTATGTTACCTTTTTGATTATGTGTTCAGTTCATGCACATAGGTTCTCAATATAAAAACATATCTCAAACCCTAGATCCTCCTCTTAGGTCTTGTCACCTTTCCAAAAAATAGGTTAGTGATCTCATATATTAAAACTAACCTCAAATACCCCTCTATAAATGAGTGTTGCCTACATATTTAATACTCAAAAAAGAGCCTCAGACATATTTAGTTCTCCACTATGTGTTGGTCTATGTGTGAACAATGGTGTAGAATGTTAGATGCAAGTGCATGTAGTGATATAACCTATAATTTGAAAAATATGGCTCATGGGATTATCTATAAATATTTAAAACTTGTAAAATTATTGTTCATATGATTGATATGTAAATAGGAAAGAATAATACAAAATAGTTTAGCAGTGTAATTAATTTTCAATAATATAATATAAGCTTGAGAGTTGATTACTAGATAAATAACAAGTTGATCTTAACTTATATTTATACCATATCTTTTTAAAATATTCTCACATAAAGGTTAGTGAAACATAATAGGTTGACCCATACATATTAAAATATTTTCAAATTTTAATGTTTAGAAGGCACATACACTTGCATTAGGGAATGAATAGTAGCATCGACGTTACTTTCTAAATCTAAATGAAACTATTCAGGAAGATAAAATGTTGTTGGAACTCTATAACTAACAATGGAGGATATATATTAGAAATTAAGTGCACTATGCACTATAGGTGATTTGTGTAAACAAAATATCAAGGTCAGATATAAGATAAGCATTTAGGCCCAAAAAAATGGTGAACATGAGCTTATCAACTGCAAGGAAGATCAAAAACTAAATAGTATAGCCTTGAGTTATTTTTCAAGTGTACAAGACTAGTTTAGCATATAAATCTAGATTTAATCATTTTCATTTTCACCCCCCCCCCCCCCGCCTTTAATATAGTAATGCATAAGGATGAAATTACTAGTTTAAAGGAAAAAATGCATATTGTGGTGTACAACACACATTGATTTGTTTGAGCCCTATTTGAATTTTATGTGTGTATGACCTATAACCAAGAGAAAATTATAGGTGTAAATATTTCATTCAATCTAGAATTGAATAATTGAAATTTTCTTAAAATAAAATAGAGAAAGGAAGGAATACACATGTGTGTCGATGCAACCATGTTTCCCCTTGATAGTTTACTTTGTTAATAATGCTTCATGGTTGAAGCATTGGAGAGAGGTTCACAACTGAACCTTGGAGATGTGAACAGGGGAATTGGAATGTGATCATCTCCCTAATGTATTATAAGGGTGAGTTATGATAAGTCCATTAAGATATCAAAATTTTTATCGCACAATTCAAATGTATCATAATCTATCCAATCTCACCCAAGTCAAATGGAAAAAGCATATCAACTTTCAATAATATAGTATAATTCCAATTCCATCAAGGGAATTGAATCTTGATCACACTAATCAAATAAGTCAACTATTGTAATAAATAAAATCTCAAATGTTGCTTATTAGTAGGCTTGATGCATGAATAGTGTGTATAATCTAAAAACTTATCTGTAATTTGGTACATTTGCATAGAATATACACCTCAAATGTGTCTCAATGTGAAGTATCTCTCAAAATGTAACATTTTATCTATAAAATGTGTACAATATGTATCAAAAATCTGAAAAATTATGTCCCAAATATGTTTCAAATGTATAAAATTATTTCCCAAGTGTATATTTGAATCAAATTCTATGAATTTTCTCAACGATATATATGTGGAATCATGTCTATATAACATGCCCCCACTGATATGCCCCACATTTTAAGGTGAGAGGAAATTTTAAAAAGTGAGTTACCTTATCTCAAAAAGATAAGACAACTTATTTTACATGTGTGAATCATGTAGCAAAAAAACATATAGTAGTATCATGTCGAAGTAGATATATCAATGAAGTTCATAGTATACATACATAACAAGCCTTAAGATACATGATATGAATCATGGAAATGTTTATAATATAATAATATCAACAAAAAATCAAACACACACACAATAGTACTCAAATTTTGTGCAAAGAGGGGTCTAAGGAGACTAAAAATAAGGGCCATTTTCAAATACCAAACACTCAAAGGGGAAGACATATGAAAATGTCCACTCACCAGAGAAACAATACTCAGGGCACTATGACCAACAAGCAAAGAACACATTTAGATGCTCCAAAAGAAAGAAAAATAAGTAAATAATATGTACACTCAAGTAATCCATGTGAAGAGATGAATTAAATTAAAGAAAAAAAACTAGCATAAACATGTCATACTAGTCCCTACATGCATATGTTAGCAAAATGTTATGTAGAATAACCTATCAATTACATTATGTAAGATATAAATATGAGTATATATATGTGTAAATGTCCATATATAATCTCAATGTGATAATGAAAATGATCATAAAATAATGGAACATGTGTCAATTGTAATCATATAAAATCAATATGCCCCCAATATAGTGTGTCACATGATAAGAGGAAATGTCCAACATTTGTGTGCTCATGTATCATGGATCTCATGTATGCCTATATCAAACTTAATATCCCATAAAACATATGTGTGTATATAAAATGATATACTATCTACTAATATAAACTTAACAACATATGCAAAAGCTAGTAAACATGTGAAATGCTAAATATTTTTTTATTTTTTATTTGTTAGAATGTTTTTATATTTTATTAAATATTTGATTTTTTTTTTTAATATTATTATTATATGTTTGGAAAGAGAGTGATAGTTTATGGTCCCATATAATTGATGTTCATACAGTTCTCTATACTCTCAATATGTTATAGTAAACTAGTCATGCTACCAAGGATCATGCATATGTGCCAAATCTAGAACTAAATAATCTATAATATTTTATGAATCCCTCACAGTAATCAATGATCATGAGGTATTATTAGGTGTAGTGGTTCATGTAACCCATTATTTAATTCTCTATGATTTACTTGGTATAATATTGGGTCTTTGTACCTATTTTGAAACATGGTACTTAGTTGTTAATAACTAACTAGGTCATGGAGGTGTAATGAGGATTTCAAAGAGTCCACTATATATATTTGATGCATTGACCTCTCAATTATTGGTCACCTAGGAAAAGGTATTGTATGTTTTTTACCCTTTCATGCATTATTAATGGTATTAAGTTGTATAATTAGTTGTCTTGGAACAAAATTTATATGTTGCAAAGGATATCCATATTGAATTCCTAGAATTGTAATTACCCTATTGACATGGATATAATTAAAACACCCATGCAATATAGAGGGTATTTCATATATATTATTAATCTAAGGTCATCCCAATAACATATCAAAGACTCTCATATATGGTATAACTAAAAATGTTATAGTTACATGTGTTGGACCAAGCTGTAAAGGTAAATCAATATCACCATAAATCTGTTCTGTCTTCCCATCAAATGATTTGACCATTTTATTCAAAGGGAATAAATTAACCTATGTGTATCCCAAATGTGTGAGTGATTTCATGGTACATACATTATTAGTATAACTATTATCAACCATAACACTATGTATAGGCCGATGATCAATATGTTTCTTGATAAATAAAGAATGAATATCTAAGTCATAATACATAATCTCATTACATCAAATGAAATAGAATGACTCTAAACTATAGGAGTAATATTTCATATAAGGGTACCAATAATCCCATATAATGGGTGCCCATCATGTGGTGAAAGAGGATGTGTAATACGGTGGTGATGGGATTACTCTTCATGGTGTGATCTTCAAACTCTAGCATTGATTCCAGTTATGTTTGTGTGCATGTTGTCTATATGTGGGATTAGTTTTTTGGTTGTACTCATTCAAAAATATTCAATTTTTCAACATTCCAATAGGATTTTTCTCTCTTTTCCCTTTCTCTTTTGCTTATTTTTTCTCTATTATTTAGGGTTAGCATAGGTTTTTAATGAAATCAAAATTTATTACTTTATCTCCATTACAAGAATCATTTATTTCCTTTTATTCATTATTTTATGTATGCAATAAATGCATTTAAATTAGTCATATTTCATTTTTTTAAAACCCTAAATGATAATTTTAATCATTTGGTAAAATATGAGAATACATAGTTTGTTTTCCTTCTTGAAACTCATTGAAAACCTGCATGAACAAGATAATGAAACTAGTAGTTTCCTCTAATCGGTCAAAGGACCAAAATTTTGTTTAAAGTTTAGAACCAACACAAACCCTTGTATTTAAATAATTTTTCATAAACCAACTACATCTCCTAGTACATCATGACCTAGAAATAATAGACCTTGGAAATACCCTACAAGCCTTCTTTCAAGAGAGACTGGGTAGATGACTATCCCACCTAAGTTGGTATGCCAAATAACCCATCAACAATTAGTCTTTATCTTTAATGGGTTTGACCAAACATAGGATCTATCAAATCTTAGAGCAAGGAACCCTTCATTTTAAGTTATTAACTTAATATACAAACATAATATATGTATAAACTATTCATCCATTTTGACCTTATGTAACACTTAATTTTTATTTACACATATTATAATCATCAACTATTAATTGTTGATTATGGGTCTACTTATATAAATAACTCAAAGTATTGATCTATATTAGACATAAAACATTATAATGCATACCATTAGAACTCGTGATCTTATAATCTACATTTAAATTTGTTCCATCTCAAAGATCACATAAAAATAGGAAATAAAATAAAATATACATATTGACTTCTCTATTGAATGCCCTAATTTAGAGGTATGTGGTGATACAAACTTTAAACCCTACACATATATGAACTTCTTAACCAAATCATAAGCAAAATATCAACCATGTAATGAATCATAATCACATAACAAATATTAAATAAATTCACTATGGCCTTCCAAAAAAAATGTTGTATTATAGATATATAAGCACTCTTAAATAAAAAATATATGTTGTATTTAAGCTTAGATTACCAATAAACCTATGCAAACAAAAATTAATTACAAGGATTTCAACATTATCACATAATATCATTAAAGGCATGTCCATCTTGAACTAGTAAAATAAATGCATCTCAAACCTTAGAATTGCAACTTAGATCCATCATAATTAATTCCATTAGCTTATTATATCTAATCCAACTATTATACATCAAAATAGATACAATAATATACTATAGGTTCATATGAATAAATTAAAATGCATTAACCAAAATTCATTCTCCATCAACAAATATACAACACATAGCTTTAGGATTTCATTACTTAATAAGTAACCAAACCTACATTTAAACTTGAACTCAAGATATAGCATGAGTACTAAAATTCCAGTATAAAATTAAATAACTCTAAAATAATTATCATTAATCAGTGTACGAGAATGCTACAAAGTACTCAAACTTACACATCCTTTCCTTATCAACTCAACACAACCAACAAGAGTGTTTGATTATAATCATGACTTTTTTATAACTATAATAAGTATCCAAACCATATCTTCTTAATATAGTCTTTGTAAACCCTATTGTAAGTATTTTTATTTTTACACAACCAATACATTTCAAGATTAAATACAATATTTCATACAAAAATCATATATTATCAATTTTGATACCATGAACATTCAACTATACAACAATAATGCAATGAAACTAAGTACATCATTTTTAAATCAAAAATCCCAAGTAAATAACTATTACAAGTCTTATCTAGAGAACCAACATTTTCTTGAATAAATTTGACAACAAATCATGCCTAAATTGGCCAATATAATCCCAACCATTATTGGACAAGATTTTGTCCCTACCAACTCCAACGATTATTTTAGATGTGGGAAAACACTTCACAATAAGTACATAAACAATGATGTGTGTGTGTGTGAGAGAGAGAGAGAGACTCTTTAGGCAATTGGAAACTTTCAAGCATATTCAAGAGTGATTATTTATTAACAATAACTTTCTTGGCCAATATAATCCCAACCATTAGTGGAAAATATTTTATCCCTATCAACCCCAATGATTATTTTGGGTGTGGGAAAACACTTCACAACAAGTACATAAACAATTATGAGAGAGAGAGAGAGAGAGAGAGAGAGTCTTTAGGCAATTGGAAAATTTCAAGCATGTGCAAAAGTGATTATTTACTAGTAGTAACATTTTATCTTAATATGAGATCTATTTAATTTATATTATTATAAGGCTGGTTGCCACTGCAAAATTATTCATTTCTTTGAAGTTCTTATGTCATTAGAGGTGTTATAGGTTGTATGAAACCTAGTTTTTTAATTTCATAAATACTCAATCTTTGAGAATTCATGTCTTCACCTAGTGGGTTTAAAATCCATACCAAGTAGGGTGATCAATTTATAATAGGCCATTTATAACTTGTTTTTGTTTCTTCTTTGTTCATTTTCTAACAAGTGAAAAAAATTTAATAGACATTTTACATGAACTTGACTACTCTACCACCATATGGATTATGGTGAATTTGAGGATCTAGAGGGAAGGTTTTATTCAACCATTAACAAATCTTAACTACCTTATTACTATCAGCTTATTACTTATTCTAACATTGTTTATAATATTACTAGAGGATATTTATAATTCCTTACATAGTCATATAAGCTTATTGTATGTTCTTAGGAAAGTAATAACTTACCCTAGTTAACATTTTAACCACACTTTTATGTTGACTAGTGAAGACATTAAATTTTGGTATTTGACACTTGGCAATGTCAATCTATACCTACACTTATCCTACATGACTTGTGCATCTCCAAATAATTATCACTTATCATTCCTACACACCTACATATTATTTATGATCTTGATCCACTCTAAGTTTCTATCAGTAACCTACAAAAACATTTTAGTCTATGTTAAATCAATGGAATATCCTACCTAGACACTCCAAGAATACACATTAGCAATTTTATCTCCTAGACAATAATGTTAGGCTCAGATAATAAAATCAACATTATTATCCTAAGGCTAATTTTACCACCCTTCACATAACAATAGTTATTTAAAAAAAATTAAACCCTTTTTTAAATCAACCCATTCACCTAGCATGTCAGTGGCACAAAAAACACCCAATTGAGTGTATATAAATCTAAATCAAGGTCAAGATTATTCACAATATAAAAATCTCAATAACTCCCCAAATATATTAATTATAATAGAGTATAACATCCCTATTATTATAAAATTACATATCAAACATTAGGATCAGTCATTATCCAGGTTTAAAACACACCAAGCTAGGTCAAGTGTGAACATTGTCAAGATCAACCTTGAATTTATATGTGAATTCATATAGCAAAAGGGAATCATTGAAAAATCACATTAAGGAGAATAATTGTGTGGCTTGACTTACATATTAAGAGTATGAGATACATAGGTACTAGTCAATCATCAATTAAGGTGATTGGGGTTAGTGCAACCCAATTACAACTCCTTACCTTTTATAAGTTTTCATCCTTCATAAAGTGACTTATGGTTTCAAGGAGAAGTAAGTTTATTTTTTGAGTTTCACTTAATTCGAGGGTCATATATCAAGTAAATAGACTTATCAAACATTCTCACCACATTGTATGGTCATAAAGAGACAAACTACCCAAGACAGTAACAATAACCCCAATCTAGATGTTACAACCCAACCCTAATAGTACTAACCTTGTACACACATAAACATAGTTCCATATTTGGATGAACCACAAGCATGTTTCCAGTATGCTTTTACTTTCAAAACATAGTCACAAGTAATCAGTCAGATAATAAATTTAAGTATCTTGATTTTATTTATAATTTATATAAATATTAAATTATATTATCAAAGTTATCTCAATTGGTTACATTCAAATTTATGCTTGAATGCCATATATTATAATTTAAATTAATTATAAAATTTTAGCCTATTGTGATTCACATTTATCCCAAATTAGAGTAAATAACTAGCATTATCCCTTTGCCCTAAGATCTATTCTTTTTTCACAAACTAAGAATTATCTTATTATTTATTTTATTTAACTTATGGACTATATCATGGGTATGATGATATCTTTTTAAAAATATTACTATACTCAAAGCTTGGGTTATATCCCTGAGGGGTTAGGTTTTTATATGATTCATTTAATATACTCATATAAATAGGATACTAGTGTATGCATAGGTATAAAAATAAGTATGATTATCACAATGAAACATAGGCATACAAGCCTACATACAAAATGACATTCTTTTCTAGATTTAAGAAGAATCACATCACATTTATAGTAATAAAAACCCTAAATTATTGAAGGTTTATTAATACTTACTTGTAGATATTAATGGGTTACACTACCAACCTATCTAGATGCACATGTTCTTCCTTAAATATTTTTATTTTCTTCCTTCCAACCTCTTCACTGCAATCCCTATGTGTATTTTCCCATCACCCTCTTCTCTCTTTTTATTATTTTTTCACATGCATGGATATACATGATCTATCAATTTTTTTGTTTTCATACACCCAAACAACCATTATTGACAACATTGATAAGCATACCTTTGTATCCAACAAGAAACTAACATGAAATTTTTGTTTGCATATCAGAATATATTTCTATTATAACTCTTTTTATGGCTTGCTCATTATTGGAATGAAAAAATACTCTTGTTCTCATTTATTTCCTTTTATTCCATCAATACCCTATCATATATCTCTTTCCATGATGTCTTATCCAAAATAATCCTTAATTATTCATTGACTTTCTAACCCCTCGTGGGTTCTAATAAATGAAACTTGAGGTTAGAGTGGGTTTTCACCCAAATCTTTAATCATTTATTTAAAATTAATGTTGTTAATACTTTGTGGTATGGCTAATTATGCCTCTATTTTTTTGTCTTTGTCACCTTAGGTGGCATTTAAGTTATTTATTTGAGGTTACATGGCATGCCAAAAATTACTAGTAAAGGTTTTCCCATTATTGCAACATCTTAATTTATGGATTTTTTGTAGAGTGAATTAGTTAGATAGGTTCATGCCTTAAGTGGTGTTATGTGGTGCCAAATCCTATTAAATAATTTGAAATACACCAACACTTACTCAAGCTACCAAAATAACATGTAACTAAACTAGAAACATGTTTACATTGAGCTCACCCTAGCTAGGTTTTTATCTGTATATTGACACTATTACAAAACAACATAGATATAACATAGTATCTTGATCAATATATAATAATTATGTCAATTTAAAACTAACTATTTGAGTGCAACTTATTATGCCTATTAAAATAACTAAGTTACTCAAATATGTATGACAAATTAATAAAATCAGTGTTCAGTTGGTGGCATAATCTCCCTCTCTCTTAACATGGTTTACTACATAATTTTTCCTTAATATTTTATCGTATCCAAGCCTAACTATGGTCTCTAGTCTAGGCACCTAGAAAAAAATGACAAAAACATCAATAGTACTTGGTCCAAAAAAATATTTTGAAAACCAATTGTATAATGATAATTGTTGAGCAAGAGTATATGATAACATTTCTTTGTTCATGAGAACATAAATAATAATAATGCATCACAAAAATATATTGAACTATATACAAAATATTACTGCAATAAGTAATCATATCTAGACATAATGATGACTTAAACACATGTAATCACATCTTAATTAAATAATGGATAAACACATAGCAATAATAATTCATTATTATTAATATAATCATCATTCCTCTTAGCACTTATTATGATATAAAAATAAATTCTTATTGATGGGGATATTGATTATCATGTATAGAGTATTAATTTTTGACTAAAACTTCCACATGGGTTTCTCTAGGTTTTATATAACCTTTTGGATTGTGTGTTCAGATCACGTGCATAGGCTCTTGATATAAAAATATAACTCCCCTAGATGCTCCTCTTAGGTCTTGTCACATTACCAAAACATAGGTTAGTGATCTCATAGATTCAAACTAACCTTAAATACCTTTCTATCAATGAGCATTTCCTACATATTTAATACTCTAAAAAGGCCTCAGACATATTTAGTTCTCCACTATGTGTTGGCTTGTGTGTGAATAATGGTGTAGAATTTTATATGCAAGTGAATGTAGTGATCTAAATTATAATTTGACAAATATGGATCATGGGATGATCTATAAATTTTTTATAATTGTAATATTATTGTTCATATGAATGATAGTAAATAAAAAAGAGTAAGGCAGAATAGTTTAGTTGTGTAATTAATTTTCAATAGTATAGTATAAGCTTGAGAGGTACTTAAAAATAATAAGTTGGTCTTAACTTAAATTTATACCACCTATTTTAAAAATATTCTCATAGAAAGGTTAGTGAAACATAATATTCCATCTCATACATATTAAAATATTTTCAAATTTGAATGTTTAGAAGGCACATACACTTGTGTTGGAGAATGGACAGTAGCATCAACATTACATTTTAAGTTTAAATGCAACTATCTAAGAAGATAGAATGTTTTTGGAACTCTATAACTAAAAATAGAGTATATATATCATAAATTAGTGTTTTATGGGATACAGGTGATCTAGGCAATCAAAATATCAAGGTCAAATATAAGGTAAGCATTTAGGCCCATAGAAATAGTGAACACGATCTTATCGGCTAAAAGGAAGATCAAGAACTGAAGAGTAGAGCCTTGAATGATATTTAATCAAGTGTAAAAGACTATTTTAACACATAAATCTATATTTAAGTATTTTAATTTTCACCTATCATTTAATAGAGTAATACATAAGGATGAAATTAATAGTTTAAAAGAAAAAATGCATATTGTGGTGTATAACACACCTTGATTTATTTTAGCCCTATTTTAAATTTATGTATGTGTATGACCTATAACAAAGAGCATGTTATAGTTGTAAATAGTGCATATAATCTAGAAATAAATAATTGAAATTTTCATAAAATAAAAGAGAGCAAGGAATACACATATGTGTCGATGAAACCATTTTGCCCCTTGATAGTTTTCTTTGTTAATGATGCTTCATAACTTGTGCATTAGAGAGAGGTTCACAACTAAACCTTGGAGATGTGAATATGGGAATTGTAATGTGATCATGTCCCAAATATAGTATAAGGGTGAGTTTTTCCAAGTTCATTGAGAGCTAAAAAATCCTTATCACGTGACTCTAATGTATCATAATCTAGCCAATATCACCCAAGTCAAATGGAAAAATCATGTCAACTTGAAATAATATAGAATTGTTCCAATTCCATCGAGGGTATTGAATCTCAATCACACTAATCAAATAAGTCAACTGTTGCAATAGATAAAAGCTCAAATTTTGCTTATTGGTAGGCTTGATGCATGAATAGTGTGTATAATCTAAAAACATATCTATGATTTGGTGTATTTGCATGGAATATGCACCTAAAATGTGTCTCAAGTAAATCATCTATCAAAATGAAACATATTATCTATAAAATATGTATAATATGTATCATAAATCTAAAAAATTATGTCCCAAATATGTGCAAAATGTTAAAATTCTATCCCATGGGTATATCTGAATCAAATTATAACAATTTTTTAAACATTAGGTATTTGGAATCATGTCTATATGACATGCCCCAAATTATATTCCCCACATTTTGAGGTGACAAGAATTAAGAAAAAGTGGGTCACCTTTTATCAAAAAGATAAGGCAACTTATTGTACATGTGTGAATCATGTAGTAAAAAAACATATAGTAGTATCATGTCAAAGTAGATATATCAATGAAGCTTGTAGTATGCATACATAACAAGCCCTATGATGCATGATATAAATCATGGAAACATCTATAAGATAATAATCTCAACAAATAATCAAACACAAACACAATAGTACTCAAATGTTATGTAAATAGGGGTCTAAAGAGACTATAAATAAGGGGCATGTTCAAATGTTGCACACTCAAAGGGGAAGACATATGAAAATGTCCACACACTAGAGAAACAATACTCAAGGCACTATGGGAAACAAGCCACAAGCAATAAAAATAAGTAAACAAGAATTACACTCAAGTAATCCATGTGAGGATATGAATTAAATTAACTGAAAGAACTAGCTAAACATGTCATACTAGTCCCTACATACATATTTTAGTAAAATGTTGTGTAAAATAACATATCAAGTACATTGTGTAAGATATCAATATGAGTATATATATTTGTAAATTTCCATATATAATATCAATGTGATAATGAAAATGATCATAAAATAATAGAACATGTGTCAATTGTAATCATATAAAAGCAAGATGCCCCCAACATAGTGTGTCACATGATAAGAGGAAATGTCCAACATCTACATGCTCATGTATCATGTATCTCATGTCTTTTTGTATCACACTTAAGAGCACATAAAACATATGTGTGTATAGAAAATTATATACTATCTACTAATATAAAGTAAACAACATATGCAAAAGCTATTAAACATGTGAAATGCTAAATATTTTTTTATTTTTTATTTATTAGAATGTTTTTATATTTTCTTGAATATTTTATTATTTTTTAATTATTATTAGTATTTTTCTATGTTTTTAAAAATAGTGCTAGTCGATGGTCCCATTTAAGGGATGCTCATATGGTTTTCTATACTCTAAATATGGTATAATAAACTAGTCATGCTACCAAAGATCATGTATATGTGCCAAATCTGGAACTGAATAATATATAATATGTTATGTATCCCTCATAAGACTCAATGATTGTGAGGTAGTAGTAGGTGTATTGATTTTTAAAATGCATTGTTTAATTCTCTATGATTTCCTTGGTGTAATATTGGGTCTTTGTACCCATTTTGAAACATGTTGCTCTATGGAGGTGTAATGAGGATCTTGAAGAATCCACTATAGATCTCTGATGCATTGCCTCTCAATGATTGGTTACCTAGGAAAGGGTATTTCATGTTTCTTACCCTTTCATGAATGATTAACTGTAGTAGGTTGTATAACTAGCTAGCTTGGAATAGATTTTACATGTTACAAAGTATATTCATATTAAATTTCTAAGACTTTTAATACCCTATTGGCATGAATATAATTAAAACACCCATGCACTATGGAGGGTACCATATAGAGCTTATTAATCTACTGTCATCCTAATAACATATCAAAGACTCTCATAAATGGTATAACTAAAAATGTTTTGGTTGCATGTGCTGGACCAACCTGTAAAGGTAAATCAATCTCATAAAAAACTTATTTGTGTCTTCTCATCGAATGATTTGACCATTTTGTTTAAAGGGAATAAATCATCCTATGTGTATCCCAAAGGTGTGAGTGATGTCATGGTACATACATTCTCAATAGAATAGTTGTTAGCCATAACACTATGTATATGTTGATGATCAATATGTGCCTTGATAAATAAAGAATGAATATCTAAGTCATCATCCACAATCTCATTATCATCAAATGAAATAGAATGCCTCTAAATCAAGGAGGTATCTTTCATATAATAGTACCAATAATCCCATCGAATGGTTGTCCATCATGTGGTAAAAGAGGATGTGTAATATGATGGTGATGGGATTCCTCTTCATGGTGTGATCCTTATACTCTAGCACTGATTCCTATAATTTTATGTATTAAATAGAACCTATATATTACCTAATGTTTTTCTGGGAGTGTATACTCTTATATAAGCACATGATTCTTACCTAGAAATAAAATTTTATTCAATGTACCTTACATAAATACTTGTATCATGGTATTGTAGATGTAGATATAGTATGAGTACCTAAATAATAAAAATATAGTCAGTAATTTATAACATAAAGGGTTTATTCAATACATAATAATTTATAAATAATTCATGATATGTCAATATACTATTATGTGGCTATTAAAGGAAACTAAGAATTATGTAGGTACTTGAATAATATTTTATGGATAATCTAAACATAGTTGAAAGTTGGATTTTTAATCAAAAGATCATTATTATAATGGAAGAATAGGATTATTAATGTTTTTCATATGTTATTAATTATTATTTTTTTTAAAGGCTATATTTAAAATTAGATAGTTGATTTATACCATTTAGATGCATGTGATGAAATATATGGAATTAAATAATTCTTTGTATTAGTATGTGTTGTGGCACTTTTATTTAGAAATATATTATTTGAATCTTTTAATTTCAATATTATTTATGTATAAATGAATATTTTATTAATAAATCTAAGCAAGTAGGTGATATGTATTTCATGTACTTAGTTAGTTTCACTAATAGATTGATAGTTGATATCCAAATGAGTTGTGTATAAATTTGACTGATCTTCGTATCTGTAAAACTATATAAAAACTTTGGCCAAAGTAATGTTTATGGTTTGAATATTTTAAATTCACATGTTTGATTTATTTTTCATTTTTTTCATGATATCATGTTAGAATGTATTTGTTTATGATATGTTACATGTGATATTTATTTTATAACACACGGGTTCTAATTGACATTATTGATTCTTGTACCATCACTATCTACCCATCCATGAAGGGAGGGCCATTCTCTTATTGGGAGATTATGTGTGGGATCAGTGGTCCATGGTTGGTGTGGAAAATAACTTAGATGATACTCTCCCTCACCTTCTATTATTCAACTGATAGAAGCTTTACTCATGATTACTTGTGGATATTAACTAGTTTATTTACACTTGTTTGTTCTGTAGAACATTATATATTTTTAATATGATATTTAGATATGTAATATTGTATACTTGTATTGATTTGATGTTAATTATATAATGACAATAGATGGTTTTTTATATATGTACCTATTTTGATACTTAAACTAGCAGTGGCTAATTTGTTAATTTGGGTAATTTAGTACTATTCTATGTTTTACATGTGAAAGCAAATCAGTATTTTTATATAGTGATCATTAGATAAATGAATCATATGATTAACCTAATGGTTAATACAATATTTTACATGAATTATGAATTTAGTTAAATATAATTAATACTTGGAATTATTAAAGTTAATTTATTAATGAGTTAAAAAAATTAACCTAATTCTAGTTTAACCCTGAGGGGTTGTTACATTGTGGTATTAGAGTTGGGGATCAAACTCTCAGACTTAATGAGTCCACAAAATATTATTATTATTATATTATCATAAATAATAATTTCATGTTGAATACTATATGGAGAGGGAACATCCAATCCCAATAATACTAACCCTCCAGTTGACCCGAATCAGTTTGCCATTGAACAAGCTTCAAAGCTTGATCAGATTGTCATAGCCATGAATAGAAATAGCGACCGGATAGATGCCCCTAAATAATAAATTAATGTCCATGTAGAGGAAAATAATTAAAATGAACATAAATATCATCATGTTGAGCAAGGAGCCCCTTAATAACCTAGGCAAGAGGAGGTACCTCAAGATGTAAGAGCACATGTAGCTGTAGAATTTTCATGAAACATGAAGAAAGTTAATCCACTAACTGGAACCATTTTGGGACATGGATAAAAATTATGGATAACTAATATGGATAAGTATTTCAAGATTCAAAATTACTCTAAAGTCACAAAATTAGTTTAGGGAGCTTACCAGTTGGCAAGTGAAGAAGTAACATGGTGGGAAAATAAAGAAATTAGATATTAATATTTACTCTATTATCACCATGTTGGAATAGCTTGTGACCTTGTTCAGATCATAATGGTTTATTCAACTTGATTTTGATCAGAACCTAAATTTTTTTTAGAATCTAAGGTAAGGAGATAATTCATTTGATGAATATTGGGAGCAATTCACCAAGCTCCTAAAGTATGTTCCTCAGTATCAGACAGATAAGAGGTTTCACGTTAGGAAATTAATTATGGGATTAAAACTCCAAATTGGATAAGAGGTAGATGTGCATGGGCCATCCACTATGGATTAAGTATTTGAAAAGGTAGTAAAGTAGGTTTAGAAACTGAAGTCACTTAGTCAAGTCAAAGATAAATTTTTAAAAAAAAAAATTGGAGGTCCTAAAATGACTTTCAAAATGAAGAATTGGAGAAGTATTGGAAACTCTAAAAATCAATTCAAGAATTAGAATGAAAATTTTAGAAATGATTCAAGAAACATGAATCTAAGAAATGGTTTTAAGGGAGGTTTCAAAGGAAATCAACAATTTGATAATAAATGACCACTTGGTGTATGTTTCATTTGTAGAGGTGATCATTATGTTAGGGAATGTATGTAGGGGAAATAAAATGGTAAGAATAAAGGTTATGCTCCACAACAAGGATATTTTCAATAGATAATTCATGTAGCCCTTGATAATATTCAAGCTAAATTGTAGGCTTCTCTTATTGAGCTATCATGTACTTTATTTAGTTATCTAATTTTAATTTTAATTGACACAAGAGCTAAAAAATGTTTTATTGCACCTAAAATGTTTAGTAAGTTGTCTAAAAAATCCAAAATTATGGTAAACACATGGTCAGTTCAATATAGGAATGAATATAAGATCAAGATCGATAAATGTTTGGTTGAAGCTAAGATCAAACTAATCAAATTCACTAAGGTAGTGGATATATTTTTAGCACCACTAGGGTCATATGATGTGATCCTATGAGTAAACTAGTTAGCTCAGCATAAAGTTAAGGTGGACTATTTTATTAAAAAGGTAGTGTGTTTAGATGATTTAGGAAATCAAACCCAAACTTAGGGAGTAAAAAGGGAGCTTAAACTTAAGCAAATTTCAGCAATTCGATTAAATAAGGCACAAAGAAAAAGGTGTTAAACATTTATTTTTAATATAAATGAGATGGAGGAATGAAAGGAACCTTCTATTGAATATTTTACTTGTATCCAAGATTTTTGAGATGTTTTTCCTAATGAATTATTGGGTTTATCCCCTAAAAGAGAGTTTTATTTCTTAATTGACATCACTTCAAGGTCTAAACCACAATCTAAAGCCCCTTATAAGATGAATACAACTGAATTATTAGAGTTAAAGGCTCAACTATAAGATATTTTGTCTAAAGGGTTGATTCGACCAAGCATGTCACCATGCAGTGCATCAGTTACATTTATTAAAAAGAAGGATTTAACCCTTCACCTATGTATTGATTATAGGATGTTGAACAAGGAAATGATCAAAAATAGGTATCCTCTACCTCACATTGATGATCCCTTTGATAAAATATATGGAGTATCAATTTTATTTATGATTGATCTTTAATTAGGATATCATTAGTTAAAGATTTAGGAGGAAGATATCCCAAAAATAGCTTTTAGGACTCATTATGGGCATTATGAGTTCACAATTATTCCTTTTGGGCTAACAAATGTTCTTGTAGCATCTATGAATCTCATGAATAATGTGTTCAAGGATTATCTAGATCATTTTTTATTGGTATTTTTAGATGATATCCTTATCTATTCAAAATTTGAAGAGGAACATATAGAACATTTGAAGTTGGTTATGCAATGATTATGAAAACATAAACTTTTTGGAAATTTATCAAAGTGTGCCTTCTTTTAGAAAAATGTATAGTATCTTGGACACATTATATCTACAAAAATAATATCCATGGATCTTTCAAAGATTAAAGCCATTATGGAGTGGCTGACATCTAAAAATTTTCATGAAGTTAGAGTTTTATGGGTTTATATGGATATTATAGGAATTTTGTGCCAAACTTTTCTAAGATATCAAATCCTATTACCTTTTTTTGGCAAAAAAATCAAAAAATTGTGTGGTCAAGAAAGTGCAAGGAAGCTTTTTAGGAGCTGAAAAGAAGGCTTACCTTGGCACCAATGTTGAGGTTTTATGAACTAAATGGCCATTTTTTTATAATAATTGATACTTTAGGAGATGGTCTTGGATGATTTATCAAGTAATAATATTTTGTTGTAGCTTATGAGTCTAGGAAGTTGAACTTGTATGTGTAAAATTATGCCTTGCATGATTTGGAATTGGTTGCAATAGTTTATGCCTTACAAGTTTGGAGGCATTAGATGTTGGGAAAATCATTTCAGCTCAAGACCAATTAATTGGGGCTCAATTATAAATTCACCCAACCTAACCTGAATGCACATTAGAGGTGATGGTTAGAGTTCTTGTCATATTATTATTTTAACATTAACTACATAAAATGGAAATAAAATAGGGTTATAGATACCCTTAGTCATAGAAGGTATATAGAAGTTTTGGATACCATCAAAAGTACCTTTCATGATCAGGTAGTTAAATTCTCTCTAGGAGATGAATTTTATGAATAGGTAAAGATGGCATTATCTCAGAATACTCAAGATCCTAAATATGATGAATTAAAATTCAAGAATGATGGTTTACTTAGGTACAAAGGATGGATTTATGTACTAGACAAGGAGAATTTGAGGAGTTTAGTACTCAATAAATTACATAATGATCCTTACTCAAATGATCCTAGTGTGACTAAGCTTTTGGTAGATCTAAATTCATTATATTTTTGGAAGGGAATTAAGAAAGATGTTATATATTTTATTCCATGATGTTTAGAAATTCGATGAGTTAAGGTTGAGCATGTGTATCATGTTGGGTTGATATACCCACATACCGTACCATAATAAAAGTGTAAAGTCATTATCATGGATTTTTTATAATATTTTTTGATGTATAAAAACTAAAATGAAATGATTTTGGTGGTTGTTGATAAACTCACCAATGTAGATCACTTTAGTCTTGGTAATATTTCAAATGATGCACCTATGCTTGTGAAAAGATTCATGAAATAAGTGTATAGATTGTATGGGTTTTTAGAAAAGATTATTTTGGATAAGGATCCAAAAATGACTTCTAGATTATAATTGAGTCTCAATTTAGCTTTTGGTACATAGTTAAACTTTAATACAATGTACCATTTAAAAATATATGGATAAACACAGAGGGTGAATCAAGTTTTACAAGATCTTCTAAGATTGTATTGCATGAACCAGAAACACAAATGGGAATAATATATTCTATTTGTTAATTTTCCTAAAACTCATACCAATGAGCTCTAAAAATGACTTTGTTTAAGGCATTCTATTGAAAAAGGTGTAGAACACCAATCAGTTGGGACAGGTTAGGAGATAGGGTAGTCTTTGGTTTAGATATTCTTATAGAAATGGAAGAGTAAGTTAAGCTAGTAAGGCAAAGGTTGGTTGAAGCCAATTATAGATAGAAGAGCTATGCTAACCTAAAAATAATAGCAAGGTAGTTTTTAGTGGAAGACAAAGTATTTATGCATGTTAAACCATAGAAAATATTGATTAAATTTGGAAAATAAACCAAGTTATATACTAGATATGTGGGACCCTTTGAGGCCTTAGAAGTTGTCAATACTATGTTATATAGGCTTGCTTTGCCACTAGATTTACCAGTCATACATAAAATTTTTCATGTGTCCTATATTAAAAAGTATGTTGTTGATTCTTCTCAAGTATTAGATTGGAATGCTTTACAAGTTCTGGATCCTAGGGTGGTCATAGTAGAATCAATCAGAATAATTAACACTCACAAACTTAGTTTTCATAATAGAGAAGTATCATAGTGCAAGGTCTAGTGGGACCAACATTATGAAGATAGTGCCACATGGGAAGACTACTGAAAGTTTTAAAAGTTATTTTCACATTTATTTGCTTAGTATTTTACTCGATATTATGTTTATTTTTTTCTAAACATTATTTTACTTCAGACCTTTTATTTAAATAAGTGTCATCAGGGTGATGACTAGCTTTGGGGGGAGGATGTTACATCTCAATTTTCCTGTAGACTCATTAATCCATTAATTTTTGGCTTTTTTGCTTAATGATTGGTTAAATTATTGTGTTAAGTGGTTGGATTAGTAATATGTTGATTTATAGATAGTTATATATTACTTATGATCATGATTATTAACTTGTTAGTTATTCATATTTTGTTATGATACATTATGATCATGATCATTTAGTTTATTTATTTATAGTAGTTTATTATGGATTATTTCATGATATGACCTAACTACTATTTATTTCACTAAGGTGGATGTAGGATGGAGTCCACCCTCCTGATTATGATTGGGTAAGGGTATCATTGGAGAGGATGGAGTAGATGAAGATGAGTGGGGGATGAGAGAATAAAGCTCAAATCCCTACATACACCACTTAGCTTACCATTCTACTTGTGTTTATTGGTTGGTTAATATTTATTATTTTCAATATGTGCCATATTACTAACATGTTTCCTTGATTAGTAGTATTTGATTATCATTTATGCATACCCTTGTGTGAAGTGTTTAAGATGTGCTTGTATATTTCTAATGTTATTTTAGGTTATAATTTATGTATTGAATTATTTTAATTTGTGCATTAATATCCTTTTATGATATTGATAATGTGCAAAGTCAAATATTATAATACATGGTGTAATGGTATCTTCTTGGGTTAAACTTGTATAAATATCTTATTTTGTTGTCTTGGCACTAATTTGAAACTTGAGACTGGTATTACCTAGTTTGAATACCATAGGTGGCATGTTCTAAATTTTTGATATTTTAGCATTAGATTTTTTTAATCAAAAGTGAAAAATGTGTAGCATTAAAATGTTTGATTTATTAACTTACGGCATGTTGATATGCAAAGAAGTTGATGGATGACTTACACCCATGTTTGAGTTAATAAAGGTCATAGTTTAAAATAAAGGGCATGATTGTTTCCAGGTCAACGTCAATCTTTTAAACTATAATGTTAACATGATTGTGTAATTTGGCATATTCTTGGGGAATCTAGGGCTTTGAACTATTTAGGTTTCTAGACATTTTGAAATAACGAGTATTGGAATCAAAACATAGACTTTTAGAACTGCATGTTTTGGCTAGGATTGTGTTGTCTATTAGATGAACTCAATAGTTGAGGGGGTTATGGCCAACTACCATGCCAAAATTTTGAAGAATAATCACAAAATTGGAGATTCATTATTGAATACCCAATTTTATGAGAGTTATTTGAGGTTTTTAGCATGCATAACATGAATAGTTTAAGATATATTGAGGGAAAATGGTTTTAGGGAGACACACGATGGATGAGGAGAGATTGGGAGAAGAAACAATTTGGATTTGCATGACCTGGTCTACTTATTCAAGTAGGGTTTATTGAAATTATATTTATAGTTTTACCATTTTCAAATGATATATGGAATGCATTGGCTATGTCATTGATTTATTTAAAATGGGATCTTGAATTTTTCAAGAGATTTTAAAAAAAGGATATATATAGTCAACCCTAAGGATGGGTACGACCCATGCACAAGGACAAACACATATAAACCCTATCCTTCCATAAATGGTTGTGCTTTATGTTATATTTGGGAATATATAAGTAGAATTAGGGTTTAATTTTTTGCATAGTAAAAAGGAAATTTTGGGATCTAGTTTATGACTAGTTGTAGGATTGGTTTTTGATGTCTTTTGTTCTTTTCAATTAATTCATCCACACTTCACATAGATTATTTTAGATGTGACTTTGAGATGGGGTCAACTCTATTTTTACCCTAACAAATCTATGTGCATAAATGTATATATATTATACTCTTTTTGTGTTGAAATATGGATTTATGGGTTTGTAAGAAATGTTATATTTGATTATAGTTTTAATCCATCTTGGAATGATTTTATGAGTTATTTAAAAAATAAAAATAAATTATTGATGGGTTATTTGTAAATAACCATGGGGATGTGTTTGGACCATCCACAAGGCCAAGTACAAATAAGCCCAAAACCCTACCATTTAATGGCTGTGCATGTTGACTAGTCAAGAATAAACTATACATAGGGTTTTATGACTAAATTGGTTGAAATTTACTTTTTTATAAATATTTTGGGATATGTAAACATTCAGGTCTGGTAATGGATTCATCAGGATGAAATTATTAATAAATAAGTTGGATTTTTTGAACCATTTGAATTATTTACATTTACTAATGTGTATAAAAATTAATTTAAAATTATTTGATTTACACAGACCTCTATGCTTGGACAACTTAGGTGGTTATAAACATTCTCATTTAGTTAAAATATTTCCATAATAATAATAATATGATTGCATTTTTGTCA
>JARHVA010010960.1:0-108138 GCA_037957365.1 Torreya grandis
GGTCCAAGTGGCCCAAAAATCAAGTGCATCTTATTAATGTCATAAAAAATATATGAATGGTATTCAAATATGTTATTATGACTTAAACACACCATTTTGTTTTTTTTACCAATTCCCAAGAACTCATTTTGCTCATTAAGCCCTCACTAGGCCTAGTTTCTTTATGACCTTAAAAACTAGTAAACCTCATTTTATAGGGAGTTTTAAGGATTATATTGATAAAAAAATTGAATATTATAGGACCATATATGGTATTACAAATACATACCAAATTTCATCCCCTGACTTTGAGTGAAAACACATTTTTTTTTGCCTTTTTCTCTCTTGAATTAGGCCTCCTTGCTTTGGACCCTATTTTCTTGCTCCAAACATATACAAAATTTTTTAAATCACCCAAAATAATTTTATTCAATTTCCATAGGCCGTCATTAACCTCCATGCCAATTTTCAGGTCCTGAGACCTTGTGTAAATATGCAAACCAAGAAGTGGCCTTACCACCTAGTCTCATTTTGAGCCTGTTTGAGATTACCTTGAAAAATGGGCTGAGTTTAATACAATATAAAATATACTATGTAATTTTTTGGACTTTAATGTCTATTAAAACTCCCAAATGACCTCATCCCATGATTTTAAATTTCTCCCCTTCTCATAACATCTACAAAACACCAAAAACATGCAAAAATAGGGTATTTGTACCAATCTGTATAAGTGACATCATCATAGAATTACATGTAACTTAATTAGAGTCCTAAAAACATCTAGGAGGTTTTAGGAGAAAAATATGGCATTATATGTGCATTTGAGGCCCTTTTTCCATGACTGGTCACTATCAGGGTTTAAGACCAGTTAAGGGTCTTAACAATTGTCATAAAGTAAAGATCATGAAATGGCATCCTTCCACTTGTAAAATATTCTTGAAAGACACATTAAACTATCCCAAGTGGCTCAAAATCCCATGAAAAGTGTGAAAAATGGTATGAGCGTCTGAAGTTGCTCTTCGAGTGGCTTACTTAGCATTTTTGAGGCTAGAGAGAGGTCTACTTTGAGTTATGGTTCTCAGAAATGATTCACACTATAGTGAATAGTTCATAAAACTCCATAAAATCCATTCAAATGATTCCAAATTGTTTATAAGTTCTCATTACCCCTCTATATTTAAATGGTACAATGATCAAGGTAATTGGGGTTAAGAACCTATCTTCTCTTTGTTAGTCCTCAAGGGTCTTGGAGTGAACACTAAGATGTTTTTCCACCTAAGAGTGTATGGAGACATCCTATATGATTTTTTACTTCCCTCAGGACTCTCCATAAAGTCTATAATGATTTTTTTTGTGCCTTTGAACTCAAGTGGACCCTTAAGTCTCTTGACTACCCCTTGCCCAAGGAGTGGGCAAGGTCTAAGATAAGACAATGGGTATATCCACTACTTGTATGGACTTAGAGTGAATATGGGTGCCTTTTTCAACTCATGAGAACACTTTATACCAACTTTTAAATCATGTTCATGCCTATGGAACTCCCAACACCTCAATTTCTCAAGACTAGTTAGATTGTAGCCTGGGTGTGATTGCCTGATTCTAATAAATTGTATATGGAGTTAAAAACTTAGATCAATCAATTTTCTCTAGTTCCCTCTTGGTTTCAAAACTCCTATCTGAATTTTATGTCTACCTATGGTGGACCTTAGAGTCCCTCACTCTATTAGTGATAAAGAGGTAAATGTAAAACTATGTGTATGTACGAGAATGTCATGTGGTAAGTCTAATTGTATTCTATTTGTAGGTTGTTAGGAGTTGCTACAAGAATCTCCATGTTGGTTAGGATTTCACCAAAGGTGATATGGGGATATATTTTTAGCATGGTAAATTTGGAAGTTACAACTATAGGAAATAGTACATATAAGTATTTATAATGAATGTAATAGAAGGGTTGATGATTATGTTAATTTTGATATGTATGTGAGTAATAGAATATTGGATGTTATTCTCAGAAAGCTTTTGCACAACACATTGATAGAAATAGACATCAATCTATGAGGTTTTTATTTGTTACGATCTCTGATGTTATATCTTTTAATATGAATTCTAAGTATTTGTGTTCTTTAATGGTATAACCACAAAGTTTCTTATGTTCTGATGTCTATTCCCTTTATTTATTAGATGTATCCATTTTTTTGTCTATAAGTAGTTCCATCAAGCATTGAACCTTTAAATTAGTATATTTATCTATGATAAACCTTGTTTATGGATTCCAATTCTTGATTAAACCTTTCTATAAGATTTTAAAGTCACTTCACACACCTTATCCCCATAATTAACATGTCTGGTGAAACCCATGAACCTCTGCTAATAATGATGCGATGAGTATGGAAATATTGCAATGGGTACTGACCCAAAGAGAGGTGGATAATTGGTTAGAATATAATTTTTTTTAATTCACAAAGAAGGAAGTCTAAATAATTGGGTGTTATTAAAGGGAGATTATACAAGAACACCTTTATGGTGAAATCTATGAGATCTTCTAGTGTGAGTTACTAAGCATGCTAGTTGATTGGTTGGCTCAAGTTAAATATCACTATTTTTGACCATGAACTAGTGACATCATTATGTGGATCAATGAGAAGATATAATAGTTAAAAAATCTAGATACAAATTGGACTCATTATTGTAGAAAATTAGGTGTTCTCAGTCATGGGCCTAGTCAAGCACTTATCTAGTTGCCCAGGTCAGATTTAAACTTGTTCCAACATGGCACATGCCTTGAATAATCCTATAATGCTCAAATTTAATGCTTGACTATGCTGACATTGCTTCACATAAAGCACAAGCCTTTTTCACTCACCTAAAGTACAATAGAGAAGGGACTGGGGTTTGTGTTGGGCTAGTTGTGCCATGGCACAAATTTATCCTACAAGGCCTTTGGTTAGCACAACTACATTGGTACATTCATGGGTGCAAGATGTTTTGGGGTGTGGAAAATAAATTGTCTATCAAGTGCAAGTGGGTATAAAGTAGGTCTATAGCTTCTTAGGTATGAGCCTTTTGTTACCTTGGTTTAATGACATTCAGGCACTTGAAGGATAATAGGGGTATCTAGTGGAGGGACTTAGGCTTAGGTTTGCACTTAGATGTAGGTATCATTATGAGGTACAGAGTCTTACCCATACTTGGATCATTTCCTATATTGGGTGCTAGAGTTATCATGAGCTACAATCATGCCATAGATGAGTTAGGTCAAAGGTTCATAAAATCTCATCATAAATACTAAATATTTAAAAATTCAATCCATTAAACATTGCACAAAGCCATTCATCATTAAATGGAGTTCAACTAAACAAATGCTCAACTTAAGTTGCTAAAGGCTCAGAGGCTTATAGGGGAGCTTGGGCATTACAATGGGCAACATCAAATACATCACAAACTAAGCTCTAAATCTAATGTCAAACATAACATCTAGAACCAATCCACTAGGGATTCACTACTCCAATCTTCTCCTCCTCGTTAACTAGACTCAACTTGATTTTATAGTTCTTTAGGGTATCTTAGTGCCATGGGGAATGGAACATGCCAATTGCTGAGTTGGTACTAGATGTACTCATTTTGTTGGCTGAAATATACTACCTCTAATGAGCCATGACTATCTTGTGCACCTACTTCCCAATGATGATGAATCTAGAAAGGAATTAGATAGCCACCTACTAGCTCGCACCATAAGGTGACAAAAAAATAATCATGACAAGTGATTGCCTCACACCTAAGTGTCTAATGTATTGGTGTGGATCCTATACTTAGATAGATTTGGAGCCCAAAATTACCCCATATAAAATTTTTATTCCATCCTAAGACTAATCTTCTAGCACCTTAAGTGAACAAAACTCAAGCACACACTCCTTTAATTTCGTTCTAAAGTCCTCAAAACCTTGTATTACGATCTTGATTTCTTCTATGATGTCGTCTACTTTTGTGGAGGTGGTGCTAAGGGTGAACATGTTAGTTTTATCCAAATATTTTTGAAATTCATATAACCTTTCCTTCACCTTTGTTATGTCTCTATCGAACATCTCTCCTTACTCGTAGGCCTTTATTTATAATGCATGGAAGAGTTTTTCTAAATCATGCTCTTGGGTTTTGATTTAGGCACTCAAAGTGTTGACCTGCACAATTATCTAATCATGCTCAACCCTTTTCAAAGTGTATGCCTATGCCATCAATTAATCCTTATCCAATTTTACCATGTGTTGATGACTAATTCTTGGGTAGAGAAGTTACAAAATATTTCATCGACCGCTTATGCACCCTCTTCGAGATTCACAAAGAGGTCTTATACCCATTTTAGTTTCATGGAAATTTCTTGTTTTATGTTAGTGAAAGGGTCTTCTTCTTATTTTGGATCTAATTTCACCTTCAATCTTGGGAGCATTTACTCCAATAGTGCACACACCTTATCAACCTGCAAAAAATTTAAGTGTTGATACCATCCAAGTGGGATGTCTTGGCTTCCTCCATGTGCTCAGCCAATTGTTGCAGCTTGAATTTTATGGCCTTGTTCTTTTCCTCTTCCTCTATTGTGATCTTCTTTCATCTTGAGGCTCTAACATCATTAATTATTTTCTTATGCATTACCTCATAAGCCATTCATATGAGGGTGTTAGTTAACCTCACTGGATTCATTGCACGAGGGTTGACAAGAAGTGAGTCCTACCCTTCCTCTAGTTAGTCTATGTTGAGGATTGCCTTATGTGTTACCTAAAATTGAGTCTCATATATATAAATATCAAAGTTAAAGGATAGTTTCTTTCATGTAATTGTCATGGTGGTTCCAGGGGAAATGTACTCCAACATATAATAGTCTTTATCTGTGAACCCCTTCTACGCTTTCTCTTATAGGATCAGCTCCACTTCCTCTCCTTGGATGTCCAGCTCTATCTAATCTAGCTCTTTTTAGTCAAGCTAGTGCTTTCTTCATCACTTTCCTCTAATGTGTCTTATTTTTATATTAAGGGTTCTTCCTCAGACTTGTCCCTTTTATCTACTTCTTCCTTCTCTTTGGTGCCAACTTCACCCTCCTGAGTCTACTGGGTTTCAAATGCACTCTCTATTTGTTTATTTAAGGTGTCAATATCACCTTCCTAGTCTCCAAGTGCCCCTTCACTACTTGGGCATGCCTATGATGCAACCTCTACCACTATGCTTGTGGAGGTGCTAAGTGCCTCTAATACTTTCTCTTTTATGGGTTATGTGCTTTTGGAAACCCTTTTTCTTCCTTTTCTCTCTTGGCCTTTTCCTTTTAGCCCTTATTTATCTCCACCTTCCTCTTCTTCACTATCACAACCATATTTTCCTCCTTGGCCTTGACTTTGTTAATCTCTACATAGGTCATGCCCTTGGCCTTTATAGCTTCCCTTTTTTGATGTAACCCTAACATTACTTCTATATGGTTCCTACTAAGGCTTATTTCCATCTATCAATGCCTAAACTCCTTGGGATATGATATGACCCATGAAATCTAAAAAAAGATTATGTTATATGCTCGTTCAATTCAAATCCTTATGCCTCCTCTGCCACATCATAAATTTCTTCTAACAACTTTTTGGTGAAGTGACTTGTAGTTAAAATGGTCACTTCCCTCCTCACTTTAGGTGGGTGCGAGCTTGTCTTAATAATCTTCTCCTACACTTTGTTCACTTGGCATGACCTTCACCTTAAATATGGTTACCTAGGCATAACACCTCACATGTGCATAATTCAACCTCCTTGGTCCCATTTTCTTTTCCTATTATGTTTTTATTTTAAGCACGTTTGTCTATCTTGGTTAATTTAACTACTCTTTAATCTTCTTACCTTGGTATTTCCTACCCATACAAATCCCTTGAACCAGTCCTACATCATGACATTCTCATCTAATCTCTTACACATGATCATGTTGTGCATCTTCACTCTATCTCTTGTGCATCTTCACTCTATATCTTGTGCACTTATATTTTGTGTGACTCTCTTTGTTTACATTTTTTCTAAATTTGGTGAGTTCTATGCACCTAAAAACTTAGGCGTCTAGTGGTAGGTTCTTATGAAGCAACCTCAATCGATTCACTTGACTGGTATTATGATTGGAAGTGTCATACAACCCTTCTATGGGCCTAAAAGTGCCTCACTTCTTGAATCTTGTGCATGAAGATTTGGTGCACCTTTTGTCTGACCCTGACAAACTTAATGCACCCATAACTTAGGTGTCTAGCCTTATGTGCTTGAAGAATGGCCGTTCTCAACTCACCTAACTACATTTATTCATGAAAATGCTAGATATATTTTACTAATGGCCTTAAAGTGTTACTTATTCACATACCACATCAAAATTTCAACCAATACACATAATGGGAACTTGTTTAGCTTGTGCCAAAATTTATTTTGGTCACTTAATATAGCCAACTCATGACCAATAAGTTAGTGTCTAATGGCACAAGCACCACCCTATTTCTGATATAACTTCAATTAGTTACCATTAAAATGCCTAGGGAGTATTTCACTTGACAACATACATAGCTTGCATGTGCCAGTCTCTAAAATGTTGTAGATGATATATTGGCCCAATCCACCTTATCTACAACTTGCCTAGGTGCCTAATATACTTGGAATCATAGAGAAAAACTAATGTCCCTTATGTTATCACCTTGTGATTTATATGCTTATCATGCCAGAGCTTATAGTATGCCTTTTATATCTATTGGCTCCACCTTACTTGGGTACACACCTCATCTAAATGCTCTAAGTCCTCCAGTCTTACATTTAGTGATTCTTGGTCATTTAAATGACTAATACGTGTGATGCACAATTATGGCACCAAAAACTCCATCAAAAAAATCACCTTAGTGTTAAAAACTAGTTGAAATGGTGTAGCAAGCTTGCCTTTAGTTAGGTGGAGCACCCTATTTCCTTTCTCTCCATGGTGTGGGACCCATCATTTTAGGGTGTGATCAATCTAGACTCAACCATTTTTCATAGGATTCTGTAAATTTATGTGCACTAAGTGGTATATATGACCCTTGGCCTCATAATCCTCTTCAACCTATTGATCACAAGTGACATCAGTGGTGTCTGAGGCTGACTACCCATCTTCCTAAGAGAGCAATCCTTAAACAAAAGGGTTGATATTATTAGTGCCTTACACCATAATGTTATATATATGGTTGATCTCATCCTTCAAATCAACACTCTCCACATATGAGGGTCCTTGGTCACTTAAAAGGGGAATCGCCACCCTTTCCTTACCATTTTTGAAGGTCATATATCACTTATTGAAGCATATATTGACATTATTTGCATAACACCATGGCCTTCCTAGCAGTGTTAGATAGTTATCCTATTCAGCCAACTCAATTACCTCAAAGTCAAAATGGAATTAAACACCCATAATATCTATAATGGTGCCGTTCAAAATTTTGATTGGCTGCACTTGGGTCTTATTCACCATGAAGAGTACATGGGGAGAAGGCCTCAAGGCTGACCTAACCATATTTTCCCATATATTCTTGGTTAGGATATTAACATTGATACATGTGTTGATAAGGACCTTATAGATGGACCATCCATCGATGGTGGCATTCATTATGAGTTTTAGGTCATACTCCATATTCTATGTATGCTTGACCTCTTGTGCCTTTCCATGCATGGTGTGTCAACTTCAACTAACTATTATCCTATATGTAGCAAGTTATTTAATAGGGGAAACATACCTTATATTTGTAGGAGGATCAAGATATCTATTAGATCTTGTACTTTAGCCTTCTATCTATCTTTCTTTTTGTGAGAGAGAGTAGCCTTTGCCTCTAGGTCTTACGCTAGTTGGAGTTCTCATTATAGGTTCTAGATCACACTCATAACTTATTGTAATACATTATTTTGGCATGCAAGGTCTAGGTAAGGCATGGATTTGGGTTTTGATTACATAATGCACTTAGTGTGGCTCAACACCCCATATTTTAGACATAACTAGTATTATCACAACTGGTAGTTGAGTGGTGAGTCCACTCTGAGTATTTGCCTACACTTTGATTGACTCCATGTAGGTTGATTGTGCATTTGGAGTCCATTTCACCTCTTTAGGCTCATACGTGATCATCCCTACACCCTTATCGATGTTGGGCCTACCTTGGGTTAGTTTTTTGTATAAGTCAAGGCATTCCTTGACCTTGTACGTTCTTCGACAATACCCACACATTAGATGCATGCGGAAGTCATGATGATAGTGATAGGTTGAACCACACTCGTAACATGATCATGGGGGAAACCTTCCTCGACCACATCCACCACCTCACCCTTTGGTACCTCTTTACATCCCATAACCTACATTCTATTGGTCATAACCCTCATTTCCTTGGGCTCCTTGCCTTCTTGCTACTGTCATTGCCTATCATGTGCCTCTCCCCATATTCTCATGCATCTCATCAATTATGTAGTAATCAACCATGGTATGGGTATAGGCATTGTATATTTAGTAATAGGTTATTGTGCTAACCTAACTATCACATTAAAACAAAGGGTAGTTGTGAACATCATGCACTTCATGACAAACTTCACAATTGAGAAGTAGTGTGCACACATTCTTATAAGGGATGTTGTTTCTATTATGGCCTTCCATCTCATAATCAGTGCACCATAACCCACTTTGAGCATCTTATGATGAACTAGCAATAAAATTTTGTAGTTTGGAGGCCATAGACATAATTTGCACCTCTATGAAAGGGATAATTCTTATATTGGTGCTCTTAATAGCCTCAACTCTGAGTGCGGCTTAAAATTCATCTCAAGGGTCTGTGAATGTTTTCATGGACAAAACCCTTTTTTATGGTATTAGTAATCCTCCAACGAACCATTGTGCATGTTGGGAGGGGTGAATTTTTTAATGGAGCTTGGAAAGGAGAGTCTTGAATCTAGCATCATACAAGTACATGCTCTCTGTTAATCCCTAATTGATCTCCTTGAGCATATCAATGCTCTGATACTCAAACTTAGGTATATTTAACTCCTTCAAGAAGGCTTCCTTTAGGGTTTCATAATCAACCATAGCTTTTTTAGGATCAAACTTCCTATACCAAGTATGGGTGTGATTAAACAAGGTTATCACAAACTAGGTTACCTTGCACTCAGATTGGGTTATTTCTTGAACATGCCATTATAATTCAGACTTGAGCACATGATCTATGGTGTTATTCATACCTCGATATTCAAAAAAATACATGGCCATATCCTAATAAATCTATGGTGGGGTATTAGTCAGTGTATGAGGTAATTGTCCCATTGGTACTTATCTTAGCAGTGGTCCTTCAATGCTTCTAGCCACTAGGCCAAATGTTGGTCCTATAGTTATTACTGGCATTGTAGAAGATGATGACACTATACTATTGATTAGTGGTATGGGGACACTTCCTCCAATATTTTTCCCAAGATGTACAACTAACATTGGATGGACTAGGGTGATTGGGCTCATGTTCTATCTAGTTAGGCTAGCACCTCAAGGTCTAAAAGTATCCTCACTTATCTCCTTATAGGGAATAAATTATTCAATCACAAAATTTTGGTCCAAATCTACAAAATTATAAAGTCTAAGTTTACAATGGGGTCAATTATCAATTTTATATCTCCCTGTAGGGGATCCAGTGTATGAGTTCATGTCACAAGTTCAAAGGGGGTAGGATTTTTTGATACCTCTCCAATTCTCAATTTTTTTAGGGGCCTCAAGCATTCACCTATCAACTATGGAGATTATTCCATGGATTCAAGAGTTCCTTCCTCTAGGCATTTCTAACATTTAAGATTCCTTTTCCATGCCCTTACCACTTGCTATGGGTCCTCTCAGAACTTCTAGGTTCTAGATCTTCCATCAAACCATGCCTTATTTTGTTATGAACCTATCTCCTGGGCTCTCAAGTGTCAATCTATTTTCCCCTTCTATTACACTTGACCTACACATCACCTTCTTCCCTATTATTCTGCTCATACATGAGAGGACTTTAGTCTTCCATCCTCATGATCTCAAAGCTATAATCCACCATCAGCTTCTTAATTTTAGTGCCAAATTATTTCACAAATTTGTCTTTGGGTTCATGCAAGAATTGATATTCTAATTTTTCAAGGTAGGATTATGTTGATACTAAAAATTCAAGCTCATAGATTTTTAATGCCCCTTGTCACCATTTATCTATGGCTCTAGTCCAAATGGTATCTAATTTCTAAAGACTCTCTAGGTGATCTTTCATCTACTCAAGGTGTTATTTATAGCTTCAACTTCAATGTGTCACATAAGTAGCCAACCATTGGTATACTTTCTCTATTATTTCATAAAATAAAACCTTGTACAGGGCATCATACAAGTGGTTCTAGACCCAATTCCTTAGTTTTTATCCTCTATAAATTGGATGATTCAATGAAAAGCTATCTTCCACTTGTTTTAGCCAACATTCAATGTTATAAAGGGAGAGTCAAAGCATTGTCCTAGTACACCATTGTAATAACAAAATTCAGCAAGTCTTGATAATAGAACCAAAAGGTTTTATAAAAGTAGGTGTTCTCAATCATGGACATAGTCAGGAACTTATCTAGCTACCTAAGTCAAATTTAGACTTGTTATAACATAGCACAGGCCTTGACTAATCCTATAGCACTCAATATTTAACACTTAACTACACTTTCATCACTTCACATAAGGTGCAAGCCTTATGTGCTCATCTGATGTGCAGTGGAGAAAGGACTGGGATCTATGTTTAGCTAGTTGTGCTATGGTGTAACTCTATCTTTCAGGGCCTTTGGTTAGTAAAACAATGTTGGTACATTCATGGGTATAAGTTTTCCTTGGGTGGGGAAAATTAACTATCTATTAGGCATAAATGGGTATGAATTAGGTCTATAGCTTCCTAAGCATGAACCTTTGGTTCCCTTGGTTCAATGATATTCAGGCACTTGAAGGATCACTGGGGTACCTAATGGAGGGACTTGGGCTTAGGTTCATGCTTAGACATAGGTATCATTATGAGGTATAGGGTCTTACCCATACTTAAATAATTTCCTATATTGGATGCTAGATTCCTTATGAGCTACAAGCATGCCATAGATGAGCTAGGTCAAAGTATTACAAGATCTCAACATACATACTAAAAATTTGAGCATTCAATCCATTAAACATTGCACTAAGCCCTTCATCATTAAATAGATTTTAACTACAATATACAAGTCAATAGGAACTAAGAAAATGCTCAAATTAAGCTACTAAAGGCCTAGAGGCTCACATGCAAGCTTGGGCATTATAATGGGGAGAATCAAAAGCATCTCAAACTAAACTCTAATTTTAATGGAAAATATAGCATCTAAAACCAATCCACTAGGGCTTCACTACTATAATCTTCTCCTCCTCACTAATTGGACTTAGCTTAATTTTATAGTGTTTTGGGGCATCTTAGTACCATGGGAAATGGAGCTCACTAATTATTGATTTGGCACTAGATATATTCATTCTTTCAGCTCCACTATGCTACCTCCAATGAGCCATGACTCCCCTGTGTGCCCACTTCCCAATGATGATTGATCCAAAAAGGAGTTAGTTATCTACTTTCTAGTTGGTACCATAAGATGACAAAACAAAAATCAGGATAAGTGATTACCTCATACCCAAGTGTCTATTTCATTGGCACATATCCTATACTTAGATGGATTTGGGGCCCAAAAATCATGTTATCGATCATTAGATAGTTGCCACTATTAATGGATATATCATTGAGTTTATAGTGCAAGGATATTTGTCTTTTGATGTAATGAAAGATTGATTTATAAGAAGAATCAAAGGAAAATTTGTGTATAAACTTTTGATACTAATCAAAATCTTAGATATTGAGAAGGCCATGGTGTCCACTCTTGTTAATATGGAGTAGCCACTTTGAGCATATGGGGATATGTATAAGATAGGGGAGAATGAATCAAATATGAAAAGATAGAGCTTGAACCTAAGTCTAGCATGGATAATCTAGAGGATAATGATTGCAAAAATACTTTGGAGTTAAGAAGAGATTTGTGATAATAGAAGAAATGGAATAGATAGAGTACACTTCAGGAAATTATGAATAAAAGGAGTACTAGTAGCATTATTGATTTCAATGAAAAAATACAGTAATGAGAAAGGTACAAAGAAGAGAAATAGAGAAAGGATCTTGGGCCAAGTAGAGACAAAGGGAGAGTAAATGATGAGGGTCTAACATGGATAAAATAAGGTAGTAGTATATAAGTATAATAGATGAGTAAAATTTCACAGTTTACCTAAGCAATATTCTAGAAAGAACATCAAGGATTACCTTAAAGTTGCAACCATAACACTAGGTCAAGCTTTAAGAGATACATTTTTGGAGGTAAGGATCATATCCCAAGAAATCACACATCCCTTGAGTCCATAATTTTTTAGAATCATAATAATTACCCTATAATGTTATATGATGACACTTGGCATGGACCAATTATAGAAGTTTATATAAAAACTCTAGAATTACAAAAGTCTTTATATCATGAAGTTGCATAGAATAAATCAAATCAATATAAAAATAGCATCATAATATTGTTATAAATTTAGTTTTTAGAATAAGAAGGGAATGATGAAAATATGTCTACAACCTCTACATCCACAAGATTAGAAGAGATGATACAACTTATACTACATCTGGAGTCATCCCCAAATGCAAAAAAGTCTTTAAAACCACAACCATCATTGATTCTAGTCAAAACACAATCAATTGTGATATCTATAGGAAAACCTAATATGGTAGTGTATTTTGGTGAATTTATACATCTATCTCCTTATGATGGGTCTGTGGACCCTAAACAATACTTACTTACCTGTGACATGAAATGGAAAGCAAAAGTAATCACTGATGACAATATAAAGAAGTTTGAATTGATTGATGTTTTGGGTGGACGTGTACTATAGTTAATATTTTGGAAAAATACAACCAAAACATCCCTAGATGATGTTAAAAATTAGATCATCAAATTTTTTAAGGTCAATAAGAGTTCAAGCCAAATGATCTAGGATTTGAAGGAGATCTGCCAAGGACCTCAAGAGACTATTGGTGACTATGATCATAAATTTTATAATGTCATGAATAAGGTAGAATTTATATTGGAATATAAAGATAAAGTCACTTGGTTTGTAGAAGGTTGATGATCAAGGATCAAATTTTCCATGGCCCAAACTTAGTTTAGAAAAAAAGATGATATTAGCGCTGCTACGATTTGGGTAGAGTAGATTGAAGAGTATGGTTATGTAGATGCAACATCATATAAGGTAAAAATTAATTTTTAAACTATTTTGAGTAGATTAGATCAGTTTCAAGGAAGGTTTGAGGGACCTAAGTCAAATATCTGGTGTATAGAGTGTAGACAACAAGGGCACCATAGGAATAAATGCCCTTGGGTTAAGATAGACTTTTGTGAGATATGTAGAGTGGTAGGGAATGCAACCTTGTAGTGTCATATTTTACAGTAATACATAAAGAATCCATAAAACATGTATTGTAAATTCTTCAATTCACCTACACATGATGAAAAATATTATTGTGTACTACAATAATTAAAGGAGGATATAACTAAGAATGTATTTATGATTGATGTGTTAAAATCCATAACTGCACCTCATGTTACTCCTACCTTAGGGATCATTGTACTAGGTAAAAATACCTTAGTGATGCCTTGGGTTCTTAAAGTATAGAATCAACCTTTGACACTAGCATGTTCGCTACCTTCTACATAAAATTGAAGTATTACCTTGTATAACTTTCCAAAATCAACTGTGACCTACCCATATCAAACTCCATAGAATCTTGTAATTCCTCAAGTAAAACAATCTAGATGGGCTATAAACACACCATAGTCTCAAGTGGATAAATTTAATTAATATACACAACATAAAGGATGAAATGCATCCTAAAATACTAGAAATTTTAGGCAACCAAATCATCAAGGTGGATGGGGATTTCAAGGAAATAAAGGAGGATATAGAGGTAGATACCGAGATGTTACATAGGGAGGCTGAGGCAACAATGGGCCTAGACCACCCATATGTTTTTGTCTCTGTGGAGAACTAAACCATGTGTAGAAAAATTATCTTACAAATTATTAGACATAACCTTACTACACATACTATAGAGTGACATAGAAATACAATGCAGAAGATTATCCAGTCTTAGAAAGAAAAAGGAGGGAGAGACCTATTAGACATGTTAATATGATTCATACATAGTTAAGGGAGGATTCCACTTTACAGGAAGTAACTAGAAAACAACATGTAGAATAGGTATTACCTCCATTGGAAATGCCTAAGTACTTGGTTATTAAAAAGGCATGACTAGGCTGATAACTTGAACCTACTACTAAAAAGGGATTGATGTAGGAAGTTATGTAGATTTTGAAGATAATCTAGCAGTAAGGGACAAATAAAGGGGATGATGTCGTTATTAATGCATAGATGTATAGGTAGATAGTGCATATATTAAGGTAGGATAGGGTTGTCACTGCATAATGGATTTAATGAGACTCCTTAGTATACTATCTAATGAGGATATCTCCTAAAACATCATGAACCCAATCTATAACCTACTAGAATATGCACAGGAAGACCAACAATGGATGAATAAGTTGGTTTGGTTTGTAAATACCAAGAAACCTTGGGACATTGATGCATAGATGGATATAGAAGTAGTTGGATATGACATAACCAATATTATATTCAATTTTTGAAGCACTACAAATATTATCCCTAGATGCACTTGGGAGGCCTTAGGAAGACCTACATTGAGTTATAGCCTTGTCACGCTCAACCTTGCAGACTATGGCAAGATCAAACCTATTGGTCAGCTGGAGGAAATCAAAATCAAAGTTTCAAAACTCAATCTGTAATATGATTTCAAATTAATTGATATGAAGACAAATGAGACTCACTACCCTGCTCTAATAAGGAAGAAGTGGGCCTATGATGGGTGTATGACTATTAACATAGTCATGAATTAATTAGAGTCTCATCAAGATGATAAGATCATTGTCATTCCCCTGAATAATATTGAGTCCAAACCTTATATCATTCCAAAAGAGCCAAATTCACCTTATACTAGTGCCAATGTGAGCTAGATGAAGGTCACAATTGAAGGTAAATATAAGTCCGTATGAGTAATCAGGTATAATTTTATCTATAAAAATACTATTCTGTAAACTTATATTCTCAACATAGAATGGCTATTAGACAAGATGAGGTTGAATACCCTAGAGATACCTCAAAGGGTTGAGGAGGATGTGCGATCAATGATGATACGATCTCTAACATAATATGATATAAACTTTCTATATCAAATGGGTTGTACTAAATAGGGCTATATATAACCAAACCCAAAGGGTGTTCTTACCTGGGATAGAGATTATTCAATTAGTGGAGACTCAGACACCCATGTACTCAACTGGGTGAAAGATCATGACATAAGACCATTGTGGATGGTCTTTGTGACTGAGTGACTGATACCCTATTATTTTTCCACAAGATGTTGGTGAGTTCATTATTTGATTTCAAAAACATGTACCAAATAAGACCCAGAGGGTGAGTGCTCTAAACTATACAATGAAGGGTATTGTTACAAACTAGTGGGTTGTCTATAAGAAGGCTCAATTAACATGGGACTAGGCACGCATGCTATTCATTACTCAATTTTAGTTACCTAAGACTATCAGAAGAGACTGGCCTATCTATCAGGAGGGTGAATTCCTAAAACTACATGTGTATAGGTGTATTAAAGTGTGGATGTCAGTGGGTATAGCTCCTAACTTCTAGTCACATAGTTTCATCTATACCTTGGGTGTTTCCCTATTGTATGACACATCCATCAGAAGAGAAGAAGATAAACAAATAACTAGGCATAGATCCAAGCCAATTTCATTAAAACATTCATTTTTGAAAGTGATAATCCTCAAGTACAAATTGCTATAAAAAATCTAAATTCCTTTCTATGCCACATAAGAGTTGAGGATTTATCAACATAAGGGGATCTTGATTCGTAAGAAGTCATAGAGAAAAACCCAAAACACATCTTGTAGATTTTATAAATTGGACAAAGTGATGCCCAACCATACCATAGGATATGAGAGGAGGATGAGAAATCTTATAAGATGAACAATGAGGATTACATGGATATAGGGGATCTCTTTAAACCAAAGAGAGTTAGAGCCCCAACCAGAACTAATCATAGAGGAAATAGAGGAAGAAAAGCTAAAACATATACAATTTTTAGAATGTGAAGGAGAATAGACACTCTACGAATTCATTCCTAAATAAGACCACAAAATGTATCATGAGCCATTAAAGGAGCATATATAAAATATGAGTATAGAATAAGGACCCAAAATGGTGTGTGTCAGAGACTATTGGACTCAGTAAGATATCTCATCAATTTTGTAATTACTTTGAGACTATCAAGATGTCTTTCCTACAAATTTTTTTAAAGTTAAATTTGTTGATCCTTCTCTAGGGGAGATGCACATAGAGTTAAAAGAGTACACATGGATAATCAAGAAGATATCACATAGGCTGAACCTGAATATGAAGTTAAAAGTGAAAGTTGAACTTGATCACATGTTAGAAGTAGGTATTATCTTCCCAGTCAAGAAAGATGATTGGGTTATCCCCATGGTAGTTCAACCAAAGAAGACTAGGGAGATATGCATCTATGGAGACTACCACATCTTCAATGATGTTTGTGTTAGTGATCCATTTCCCATTCCCTCATGGATGAAGTTTTAGAGGTTGTTACTGGACATGAAGTGTTCTTTTTCAACAATGGATTCAAAGATTACCATTAGATACCCATTACAAAAGATGATATGAATAAAACCACATTGGACATAGAATGGGGTTCATTCAATTATAAGCTCATGCCATTTGGTCTTAAAAATGCACCTATGGTGTTCTCTAGAGATGCGTTGACTACATTCAAGGATTTCATCCATGACTTCCTAGAAGTATACTTTGGATGATTAGGCAGTGTTCAATTTATTCAAAGAACATTTATCAAAACTTAGATTAATGTTATAAAGATGTAAAGCACTGTGAATAACACTAAATCTAAATAAATTCCTATTTTTCACACCTTTTGGTGTTTTATTAGGTCATGTAGTATGTAGAATGAATTATGGTAGACTAGGTTAAGATTGCAGTCATTGAAAATATGCCACCCTCAAGACTTTGATAGAAGTGCAATCCTTTATAGGACACACTAGTTATTACCAAAAAATCATCAAGGGATACACCACTATATCAACTCTTTTATAGAAGTTGCTGTGAAAAGGAGTTTGGTTTATTTGGATGGATGACTATCAAACCACATTTGTTGATTTGAAACAATGACTAGTGATTGTTCAAATCCTAATTTTTCTAGATTGGAGTAAACCTTTTCATGTGCATGTGGATGCTTCAAGGCTTGTCATTAGAGTAGTAATCGTGTAATGAAGAGATGGAGGATTAGATCATCTAATCCATTTTTCAAGTAGAAAATTTACAATTGAGTGAGAAGCCTTGGTGATAGTGTTCACATTATAAAATTTTAGGTACTAGTTGTTGGCCAAACCATTTGAGTTTTTCACTAATCATCAAGATTTGTGATACTTGGTGAAAAAGTTGCTATTAGGAGGATGCATATCTCACTAGCTAATGCTTTTCTAGGAATTTTAATTTAGTATTATGTTAAACTAGGATGGGAGAATGTTGGTCCAGACCATCTCAGTCAAATAAATAATGGTGAGGAACCTAAGGAACTCTAAGATGAGCCACCAGATACCTATTTATTTAGGGTGACTATGATTATAGAACAACTAAAAGAGATCACATAATTTCTTAAATAAGGGACATTCTTAGATCACTATACATAAAGAGATAATAAACAAATAATAACTAAATCTATATTATATAGATTTATTAATGGATTTTTGTATTACTTAGGTAAAGATGAAGTCCTATGTTGAGTGGCATTGGAGCATGAGCATGAATATATTTTTGAGGAAATGCATCAAGTAGTAGAAGGAGGCCATTTTTTAGGAGATGCAACTGCAAGGAAGATTTTACAAAGTGGTATTTGGTGGCCTTATCTATTTTAGGATACATAGAGAGTTGAACAACAGTGTGATGTTTGATAAAGGATATGAAATCCACACCAATGGGATGAGATTAATTTTCAGCCTATGTTAGCATAATAGTCCTTTGAATAGCAGCGCATTGACTTTTTTAGGCCAATAAATCCCCCAAACAAACATAAGGCAAGGTACATAATCACTATGATGGATTAATTTACCAAATGGGTAGAAGTTATTGTGACTCCAACTTATGGTGTGAAGGACACAAATAAGTACCTTTATGAGAATATCATTACCAATTTTTATTTTCCTAATAAATTGGTAAGTGATAGAGGAACCCATTTCTTGAATAAGACCATCAAGACCCTTACATACAAGTTTTTGATATCGTATCATAAAAGCACTACATATCATCCACATGCAAATGGCCAAGCAGAAGATGTGATCAAGGTGATAGGTAAGATGCTAACTAAAATATGTGATGTATAGTGAGATGACTAGTATGATAGACTTCTAGTTCCAATGTAGAGTAATGCTAGGATAATTTTCAACTTTGCCTTCTTCACACACTTTCCTAGGCCTTTATACCTTCTTAGTAGCTTTTTTTATCTAATTTTTGGCTTGTACAAAAAAATTAAAATGAATAAATATATTTTGTGATTAGTTACAGGTACCATCTATTTATTTTGACCTTTGTGTCAATTTTTAGGGTCAGAATGTCTCTCTAGAACCACTTTCTACCTCCAAGCCTTCCACATTAGGCCTCTTTCTAAGCCTACACCATATAGTCCTTTATAATCCATATAATCAAGTATATACAAGTATATAAATTTTTTAATCTATTATAAAACCTAAAACCCAATAGGAATTCAAATTTTGGGTAATTTTTTATGGTTAGAACTCTAGTTATGACCAAAACCCTAGTTTACGACTTTTCAACCCCTGTGCAGACTCAAGAACATAGATAAATTCTCAGAGAAAATTATAAAGAATTTATCAAGACTATTAAAGGTTATAAAACTCTATCTTTACCTCCAAAAACTCTTAAAATCATTGTAAAACCATTATCAATCCAATGTTCAAGGTCTCTAATCAAATCTCTCTTAACTGTGTAGGAAAAAGAACATCTTACAGGTTTGTGTTCCTGTTGGAACAAAAAAACACAACAATATGCAATGAAAATATTCAAACAAATTCAAAGTATGTTCAAGGAACTCAAAAAATCCTTATAAATTAATTTAAATATGATCTAATAATCCTTTCATTCATAAAACAAGATATACATTCTACCAACAATAGAATAAACACATAAAATAGGGGTCTGTAGGTATACAATCTTCAAAATAGGGGTTTTATTATTTATTACTTTAAATTTTGTGTCCTTATAATATTAAAAAAAAACCATATCTTTGAAAATAACACCTTTTATATGAATAATAACTGATGCAACCACCTTGAGGGACCTTTCCAATGGTCACAATGTGAGTTTAAAAGCATGTAACTTGAACCATAATTTGATTTCATACATGTGAATCCATTAGGCCCTTGAAATGGATTCAAGGGATAACTATAGGTTATCACAACATCTTTAAAATCTATACTAATCCATTCAATTACCCTTGAAAAACTAAACACATGCAAACTATTCAAATTTTTGAATAACAAGTTTTGGTGGGAAAACTAATAATTTGAAATTAAAACTACCTAGAAGAAACTCTAAGATATCAAATTAAAAATTAAGAATGATTTAGGCATTTAAAATCCTTCCAAGGAATCACCAACTCAAAATTCATACAACAAGCCAAAATTGAAATCAAAATTCACCCTAAGAGTGATGCTCCTACATCATACTCCCAGGGAAAGAGAAAAGAACTTAGGGACTGTTGTCCATGAGTGCTTCCAGAGTACTCCCATGATTTTTTATGTCATGTTAAATCATAAAAATATCATATTATAATGGTTTGTCTTTCCACTTTAACAATTACTTGAAGTGCTACTTGTCTCTATTCCTTTTGATCACTTGTTTGTCCAATATTCACTCTAACTCTTTTGTCTTAGCTTTAGGCAATTATGTTTCCCAATCTGGGCCTGCTATAGGTGTTTCATCTTCTATGTTTCCTCCTTGTAATTATTATTTTTAAGGGTAGTTGTCTATAACATTTAAGATAGGTGAGATGCCTACCCCACTAGGTAACTTCAAGTCATAAGAATTATTTGCAAACTTCCTGAGAATCCTATAAGGACCGATCTTTTTCATCTTTAGCTTGTTGTATTAAACTCTTGGGTACCTCTCCTTCCTGAGATGATCCAAAAATAAGTATCAAATATAAAAACTCACCTCCCTTCTACTCAAATCTACCTATTTCTTGTATTTTTCAACACTTGACTCTAGGTGTTTCTTTACCTGTTCATGTACTTCCTTCATTAGCATTGGAAACTCTTCACCTCCATCACTCTTCTTATCCATATGACTAATGTGTTTGACCTCAAATACTCCTATAGGATGCATAGCATATATTAATTGAAATGGGCTCATACTAATGCTCATGTTGGTAGAGTCATTATAGGAAAGCTCTACTTGAGGCAACACAAGATCCCACTACTTGGGATGGTCCTTAGATAGACACCTCAATAGGTTCCCTAAGCCTCTATTAACCACCTTAGTTTTCCTATCTATCTGAGGGTGGTAAGTTGAACTGAAACTTAATTTTGTGTCTAGATTCCTCCAGAATGTTATCCAAAAATGACCAAGAAACTTGGTGTCTCTATTAGATACAATGTTCATGGTCAGTCCATGAAGTCTTACTACCTCCTTGAAAAACAAATTTTCCCCATGGGTGTCATCATTAATAGTTTTACATGGAATGAAATGTGCTATTTTAGAAAATCTATCCACAACTACATAGATTGAGTCAAAACCCCTTTGTTTCCTAGCCAATCCCATCACAAATTCCATAGTTATAGATTCCCAAGGCCTATTTGGGATTGGTAGGGGTTGATAGAAACATATATTAGTACTCTCACCTTTTTTCAACTGACAAATATTGCACCTTTACACATACCTATTTACTTCTACTTGCATTCTAGTCCAATAGTAGTGCCTAGTGAGAAACTCTAACGTCTTGTCACCCAAAATGGCCTACCATGCTTCCACTATGCTTCTCTTAGATCAAATTTCTTCTTATGGAACTTCTTAGAACACATAATTATACTCTTTGAATAATAGTCCATCTTGTAGAACAAAATCCAACTATGGTTCCTTGTTGAGGGTGTTCTACTGCTTGCAAGCATCATATACTTCCTTGAAGCCTTCATCATCCTCATACATGTCTTTGAGTGATTTAATTTCAATACTCTCTAACTGAATCTCATGTACCAATAAAATTCTCCTACTCAATGCATCTATAACCTTGTTGCTTTGCCCTTGTTTATGCTTGATGGTGAAGGTGAAATTATACATGTACTCCACCCATTTCATGTGACTTTAGTTTAGTTTAGACTAATTAGAGATGAAATGAAGTTCATGATTGTCAATATATGGAATTAACTCCTTTGGCATGAGATAATGCCTCCACTTCTTCAATGCTTGTACCATTGCATATAAATCTTAGTCATAGGATGAGTACTTCTTCTTGGCATCATTTAACTTCTCACTTAAATAGGCTACATGTCTAACCTCTTGGCTTAGAACAACCCATATTTCCACTCCACTTGCATCACATTCTATTGGAAACACCTTTTTGAAGTCTAGCAATGCTAGTATTGGATGCTCCATGATCCTTTATTTCAAGTATTAGAAGTTCTTCTCTGCTTTCTCATTCCATTAAAACTTTTCTTGTATCCCTTGATTGTGTCTATGATATGAGCATATATTTCACTAAAATTCCTAATGAACTTCCTATAAAAGCTTACAAGACCATGAAAACTTCTCACCTCTCCTCTTGCCCTTGGTGTTGGCTAATCCATGATTACCTTCACCTTATTCTTATCCATATTTAGCATGCCTTGTGATGTGACAAATCCAAGGTAAAATAGCTCTAACTTTATAAAATCACATTTCTTGAGGTTTATCAACAACCTTTTTTCTTACAACGTCCTTATTACTAACTCCAAATGGTGAAGATGCTCCTCCTTTCTATGGCTGTAGATTAGTATGTCATCCAAATACACCACTATAAACTTTCCTTTGAAATATTTGAGAACTTCATTCATTAACCTCATAAAATTACTTTGTGTATTGGTTAAACCAAATGGCATGACCAAACACTCATTAAAACCTTCATTTGTCTTGAAAGTAATTTTCCACTCATAACCTTGCCTAATTTTAATTTGGTAGTACCCACTCTTGAGATCAATCTTGAAAAAATAGATTGTTCCACTCAATCAATCCATCAAATCTTCCATCCTATGAAGTGGAAATATATACCTCATTATAATCTTATTTGTGGCCCTGTAATTAATACACATTCTCTACTCACCTTCCTTATTTGGCACCAATAATAGAGGCACTACACAAGGACTCAAGCTTTCTTTGATCAGCCCTTTATAAATAAAATCTTGTACTTGTATTTTGATCTCACCATTATATTGGGGGGTCATATTATAGGTTGCCTTTTTAGGTATACTTGATCTAGGTATAAAGTCTATATGATGTGGTATGTTCCTCATAGGTGGTAGTGTGTTGGGCAGCTTATTAACAACTATCTGTGCATATTCCTTCAACATATCTTGGATCTCTTGGGATATATCATTGATATTTATGGATGTCATAATATTCTTAAGCTTAAATACCATTACAAATCCTATTTCCTCTTCATTTGTGGCATTAAAAAATTCCTTACCACTTACCAACATCACATGTGAGCCAACTTGTTGATCACTCTCCTCATCCTTCATGAGAAACAAGGTATGACTAAATCAATCTTTAAAAAATGTGTACATGTTACTTCTTCTATCATGAATGGTTTTCCTATCATATTTCCAAGGCCTTCCAAGAAGCACATGGCATACATCCATTGGGATGACATCATAAATTACCTTAATGTTATACCTTCCAACTTGGAACTCTACACAACTTGGCTCACTTAATAATACTTTTTGACACTTATTCAACCATGATACCTTGTATGGTGTGGGGTGATGTAGTTTCTTAAATCAAAGCTTATTAACCATTTCCATAGAAACTAGATTATCTATGATTTTTGAATCTATGACCATTTTTCAACACTTACCTTAGCATTTACAAGAAGTCCTAAAAAGAGTCTTCCTTTATGGTGATTCCTCCTCCTTAGGTGGCTTTATCAACACCCTTCTCATGAGATCAGTGATTCTCTAACTTTAGGGTCTTCCGTAAGTGATGGAGAGAAAACACTCTCCTCCTCAACACCTTGTGCAATATGGTTTCTCCCTTCAGTTTTTGGGCTTCCTAATGGCTGATCCTCTAGGCACTCATGATTTATGGATAAAAAAATTATTTCACTTGAAACATCTTCCTATAAATCCTCTTGATCCTCTACCCTTTGATTCATATCCACATATGTTATAAGGTCTCTTGCCTCTAAAACCACCTCTTGAACTAGAGGGTTACTCTTATGAGTTACATGACTTTCCTTGATTGATTCTTTGTGAGTATCATATACCCCCTTGTTGTCCTCTACCTTTGAAAGTTATGCCCCTTACTTTATTTTTTTGGTTTTGATTTCTATTCAGTTTGTCTTTATCCTTCAACACTAATTACTAGCATTCTTCAAGAGTTTTAAGACTGGCTAAACTCAACTCATCCTATAGATTGTATCTCAAGCCATTGAGATACCTTTCCACCTTGTCGTTATCATCCTCCATATGACCTGATCTGATGTTTAATTTTTAGAACTCTTTAGTGTACTCTCTCACCCCCATCTCTTTCTGCTTCAAGTTCTGGAGCCTCCTATACAAATTAGTGATATAGTCACTAGGCAAGAATTTACTCTTCAAATTTTCTACCATCCTATTTCAAGACCTGATATTGGCCTTCCCTTTCTTCTTTCTCTCATATTGGACATAATAACACCATAGGGATGCATGACCCTTCAACTTAGTTCTATCAAACTTCACCTGTTTCTCTTCTAGGACATCTTCAAATTCAAAGTATTTGTCTAACTCCCCTATATAATCAAGGAGTTCTTCCCCATTATGGATACCTACATATATTGGAAGATATAATTTGGTATAATATCTATACCCTTTAACCACCTTCATCAATCTCTCAAACTTCTACTCCTCAATCTCTCTCTCTCCTTCATCTTCCAATTTTAGTGTCTAGGGTTCATCTTCCTCTTGGTCACTCAAATCACCTATGATCACTCCTCTTTTATGGTTAGCCTCCACTATTATGATCCTAGCATCAAAATTGACCCTAAGGATCCTCAACTCCTACAATATGACATCCCCCATCTACAACGCTGCTACTCTCTCCCCTATTGCATTCCTTCTTGGTGGCATTTTGAATCTTTATCAAGGAATTTATCAAACAAGTACTTTCTTATCTCAATTCCAAGAAATATCCTCTTTCTCACTTGATTTTAGGTGTAATTTATTGGCTTTGATACCAAAATAATGTAAATTAACCTTGGGATAAGTGTCAACTTTACCTTCCTCACACACTTTCCTAGGCCTTTAGATGTTTTTAATAGTTTTTTTTTCTAATTTTTGGCTTGTACCAGAAAATTAAAATGAATCAAGAGTTTTTGTGATTAGTTATAGATACCCTCTATTGATTTTCACCTATGTGTCAATTTTTAATCTCAAACTCTCTCTCTAGACCCACTTTCTACTTCCAAGCCTTCCCAATTAGGCCTCTTTCTAGGCACTTACCATATAGTCCTCTATAATCTGTACAATCAACGCTGTACCACTATATTAAATTGTTAATCTCTTAGAACACTATAAATGTTAGAATAAATTAAAACCCAGATCTATCACTAAATCACATACAAGATAAACTATGAAATGAATTAATCAAACATTCAAAAAATAAACATAAACATGCACATAACAAGAGATGCAAAATTTAACGCGGTTCACCCAAGATGGGCAACATCCACCAAACTTGTCTAGTATATTATTTTTAGCAATACAAGGGAGAAACAAAATCCTATAACAAACCCTGTTACACCTCTCTACCTTTTTTGCCTCCTCTATGTGTACAATATTTCATTATGATTTCACACTCATACATCTCAGCCATATATCAATACATTTTAAGGTAAAAATGCCTAAAATAACTGCTACCATCAGATATATAAACCTTTAGTTAACAACCCATATTCATTATGAAATTATAATTTAACAAGACAATTTAAAAAAAAAAAATCTTTGAGACACGCATCCCCCGAACCCCCCATTGGGGGGGTGTCATCCCACCAGACACCACAAGGGGTGCTCCCCCCTTGCAACCCGACTGAAATAACATCATAATTTTAACCTTTGATCCTAGAAGATAATTAGGCTTCACACCTAACAATAAATAACTTTTCAAGACTATGAAAGATTCTACATCTCTATCTTGACCTCCCACAACTCCTCAAATCCTTGGAAAACCATTATCAATCCACTATTCAAGGTCTCCAATCAAATATATCTTGACTATGTAGAAAAAATAGTATCTTATAGGTTTGTGTTCTTGTTGGAACAAAAAAACACAACAATATGCAATTAAAAGATTCAAACAACTTCAAATTATGTTCAAAGAACTCACCACAACCTTATGAATCAATTTGAGATGATCTAATAATCCTTTCATTCACAAAATAAGATACACAGTTTGCCAACAATGGAACAAACACATAAAATAGGGGTTTTTAGGTATCCAATCTTCAAAATAGGGGTTTTCTTCTTTATTCATTCAAATTTTGTGTCCTTACAACATTCAACAACCTTAACTTTGAAAATAACACATTTTATATGAAGAATAGTTGTTGTAACCACCTTGAGGGACCTTTTCAATGGTCACAAGGTGAGTTTAGAAGCATGTAACTTGAACCATAATTATATTTCATACATATGAATCCCTTAGGCCCTTGAGATGGATTCAAGGGGTCACTATAGGTGTTAAAAACATGTTCATAATCTATACTAATCCATTCAATTACCCTACAACACTAAACATATGCAAACTATTCAAATATTTGAATAACAAGTTTTAGTGGGAAAACCAATAATTTGAAATTCAAACTACCTAGAAGCAACTCTAAGTTATCAAATTGAAAACTAAGGATGATTGAGGAATTTTAAAGCCTTCAAAGACATCACCAAATTAAAATTCATGCAACAAACCAAAATTGAAAGCAAAATTCACCCTAAGAGTGATGCTCCTATATCAAGTTGTCCTATGGGCTTATCACATGAATTATAAATATACGATAGGGTTTACACCATTCTAGTTAGTCTATGGGATTAAAGCTATGATGCCCATGGAATATGTATTTCCTAATTTGTGGGTTACTAATGTGTTATGTATGGGTGATCTAGAGTCAATGAATCATATATTATTGGAATTTAATCACATGGATGAAGCAAGATGTAGAACAGTATGGGCCCAAGAGATAAACAAGTGTAGCCAAAAGGCATGGCATGATAAAAACCTATGAACAAAGGAATTCTAGGTAAATCAACTTTTTCTTCTATATGATAGCAGGTTTAGATAGTTTTATAGAAAGCTTCACATCCAGTGGAAGGGTCCTTACATCATTCATGAACTTGTGCAACCTAGAATAGTGGTTTTAGAAGATTTACAGGGGAATATCTTATTCGAGCGGGTAAATGGATGTAGGTTGAAGTTATATCACCATTAATTTAGAATAGTATGGAATAAAGGTGCTATATCACACTATATAGATTGTAGAAAGGTTTATAAAGTGTTGTTTTAAGATTATTTTCATTTTACATGTTTATTTCAACATGTGTTGGTAAATGTAAGTGTGTATATAGTATGTAACCAAAAGGATCCATACAAAAGTCTGAGGTTACATTATTGAGAATAACTTGGTGAAGCTAGCTAAGTGCATATAGTATACAAATAACATTAAGTCTAGGAAAGACACATGCATTTAAATATAGAGTAGATAGTGCAACTTAATGGTTGTCATTGTATTTAATGATTAAGTATGGGGTGGGAGATTGATAAATATCTTTGGAAAATTTATATGTCTATGTCAAAAAGATAATAAGTAATGTGTGATCGAACCCTCGTTAATGAACATGTCAAAAGGCATCAATCACCACCAAAATCAAATGTCATGTCAGCCAAATTCCTACCACATCAATAAAGTGGATCTATTTCATTCAAAACTCATGTGTGAAGGATTGAGTGATAACACAACTCATCAAGATTATAAACTATATAAGGAGGTGAGATATGTTATAAATGAAGCACTTAGATGACTCCATTCCCAAAAATATTGAGGTGATGTCTAAATTCCAAGTGATTTTTAATTTTTATTTTGTAGCTTCCACGCATTTGTTCCATAAAGAGATGTGCAATGGTTGGGTTTGATCGCTAATAACTTACAAAAGTGTTTAAAAAATTATAAAAGTAGGATATGGGCATTGGTGTGGTGTTATTCCAAAAATGATTCACATATTTAGATGGTTATGAGTTTGATCACAATGTGGAGCTATGCATATTTATTTCAAACACAATTGAAAGAGCGCACCTAGACACATTCATGCCACCACATAGGCTTCATAATACTAATGTGGAGTGCTTGATATAGTTACCCACTTTTGGGTAACTTAGTGATGTCATGGAGGTGTTTTTGGGATGCTATAATGAGGGAAAGTTTTATCTTTCCCAAGATATCACTATCCACATTATTACTACTATGATGATTAGGGCAACAGGACTGCCTACATGAGGAAGATCAATTACACATTACAAATCATGAACACCACCCATTATTATAGAGATAAGGGAAAAATACTCTTTTAGTTCCTAAAGAATCCCCCTAGAAGATATTGAAGATGTGTCAGAACACATTCTGGTATAATGCATTTCTTGTCGATTTTAGAAAATGACAAAGGATTCCAAACAGGCGACCAAAGGGGTCATCGACATTGCCCATCAGATGATACATCACAGTGAGGAATTCAACTAGCCAATTTTTTTGGTCAATGAACTCACTTTCAACATTGATAGAGTTTTGTGATTGTGAAATAAACCTTATAGTACTAATTTTTTATTTTGCTATTGGAATTTATGTAGTGGAAGCCTCTTAAGGGTGAAGTTCACCCTAATGTTGATTGCTGGCTGGATGTCCTATTTCAAAATCTCACTTAGACCCATGAGAGCACATAATTTACACATCAATACAAGTTTATCACTTAGTGGGATGAGTTGGTTGAGCTTATCATAGTTAAACCATGCATCTCACCTAATGTCATGTAGTACTTAAGACATCATGAAGTTGTTACAAAGCTATTGAAAGGCATTGTTATCTGGGTTCATAAAATCCCCAAGGTTCTAGGTATAAATTTTCCATATTTTATCAACATGTAGATGGCATAAAATAAGGTGGCTAAGTATAAAGTTCTCATAACAATGATAACTACTCTATTACAGATAGAATCACCATCTAGTGTAGATCCTATAACTGCAATTATGCAACCTTCAATAACAACTACTCCAATATAATATTTTAGGAAGCACAAGGTACCTGAAGTTCAAAGATATCCATCTACTCTAAAATAGAATACTTGTAGCCAGCTCACATGGTTGGATGAATCAAGCATTCCTAAAACCATTGAGCTTTATGATTTGACACATTTGGGCACTGATGACCAACAGGTATATAGGATGATGATGGCTAACATAAATGGATACTTTTATGAGAGGGAAGATTAAAAAGAGTACTTATTTTATAAATTAGTATGCACCATCTAGGTATAGAGCAAAATGATTGATAATCTTTAGGTATAATTAACTCATTACCTGGCCTCTATCATCATCATCAATACAATGGCTGAAGAAGCCAAGTTGAAATAAATCTATCAATCATTCGAAGTAGGAGGATCAATTATAAGTCCATCATAGTCAGGAGATACAAAAATTAGTCTCATAGTACCATTATTTTGATGAATGTGGACTCTACACAACCCTCAATAATCTGTATCCAAAACCTCACCTATTCTTGCATACACCATTAAAGAACCTACACCAAAATCACCATTTATATAGGAAGTCCCACCTCCCAAACAAAAAAAACACCTAGTTCATAAGGGGTAAGTTTCTCAGGCCAAAGTGAAAATGAATGTACTTATCTCTTCTTCATCTAAATTTGAGGAGGGAATGAGTGATATAGAAGAAGTCACATAGGACACTCAGACTATCAAGGAACAATAAGCCACATGTGAAGAAGCATAGAGAGTAGTTAAGCATCATGTGCGCTAAGAAGAGAAGTGCAAGGCTAAGGTTGAATTTTAGTATAAGGAAGAAACCATGCAATAAGAATGGGAGAAATCTTAATATAAGGCCTAGGAAGAAGTAACTTACAAACAAGCCACATATGCTAAAGTAATCTACCAAAAATAAGAAGATGATAAGGCCAAATTATAGTAGGAAACTACAAATACCATAAAAAGTTAACAAAAATAGTATGCAACTGATCAATAATGCAAGGATGATAAATTAAAAGTGGAGTAAAAATGAATATAAGTTATTGAGGAGCTAAAGAAGAACACACTTGTACATAAGTAAGTACAACAATAGGTTGTGGATCAAGCATGGAAGCACAAGGTGCAGGTAGCAGAGGATAATAAAATGGTGAAGGATAATGCACCATAGAAAACAAAGATAAAAAAAGCTAAGAAGGTGAAAGTGGATATTTCTAAGTAGGCACAGGAGGATGTTATGATGAAAATTACTAAGAAATATCAAGCCACTATTGTGATGGTTTATCTACGATAATTACCTCAAGTTTCATTTCCCTATCACCATTTCATGAGCCATGAAATAATCTGGTTACCTCATAAGATGATATTGCTTCTTTCATCCTATCTAACATTTGGATATAGGATGTGCCATCTACCTTTACTTAGTGTATTATCTTCCCATACCTCCTTTATGCATGACACCTACAAGCACCTCTATCACACACCTTGCCTTGACTTCTACCACTACCAAAGTATCCTTAGATGTTTCTCAACTATCATTTCCAATGTAGATTGAGGGTGATACTACATTATATGAGTCTATTTTTTAGAAGGTGGTTGCATGGGAAAAATAGGTTGAGTTTGAAGGTACCAATTTTTCCATCACTAAGTAATTGTTTATTTCTCAAAAGATTGTCAAGGATACCTATCTTAATTTTTACACCTAGTTGATCATGGATCCATCACTCTCGAATAAGGACCAACTTGTTATTATCCTCAACAAGCTCACCCCAGACTGGAAGACTTTAAATGAATCTTACATCATATATAAGGGGCAAGCTAACAAAGTTGAAATGGAGATCCTCTTTGAGATGTTAGCTAAGCACCAGACCATTATTGATACTGCTCTCACTCATGTTATACACGCTACACTTTAGCTCCTCAACTAGAAGAAGTAGTTTGATATAGTTTGGAATTTCTCATAACCTAAATTTTCTATGAATGATTTCACACACATTTATCTCATTGTGCCAAATTCCACTCCTACTTCCATGTATGTTTCCCTCTAGATTCACTTAGTGTATTGGATATTGTAATGCAGAATTTGTAAACTTGGCAGAATTAGATGCTACACAACTCTTTTACCATTGTGTAGGCATAGTGACATGTTGATAAGTTGGTTTAGCTCCATAGTGAAATCACCTCTAAAGCTCAATTGGTGAAATCTACTTTGCTCAATATGGTTGATACCAATATTCACCAGCTAATTGTAGACACTTGAAAACCATACCAATGGTTCTAGTTATCACAAAACACTTTTTTTAACTCCCTTGGGCCCCCTTGGGTTACAATATTTATTAAACACCTTTAAACACCCATTTACCCCTCACATACATTTATATAAATTAATTAGTTAAGTTAATAAAAGTTCATTTACACTTTATCCTAATTAAACCCATGGCTAACTTAGCGACACCTAGCCTTAAGACCATTTCCTACCTTAGCATTTAAAGTCCTAATCTCCTAGACTATTTATTTTTGCATAGCCATACTATCTTAAACAAGATCAGACCACTTATAATGGTCTTGAAAACCAAAATTAAGTGAAAACCACTATTTTGGGTAAGTTAGACCATTTCCACCTTAATCAATGTCAATTATCCCTCGACTGATCCCAATTGACCAAGATCGACATTAGTTACTTAAGGTTACCCCAGGACCCTTTCTCAAGAGGTTAAATCATTTTAAGTAAGAACCAGGACTCTTGTGTGAGTCCAAGCTTTCTAGTGAACTAGAGAACCATTTTAGAGATCAAAAAGTGCTTCATCACCTCAATACTAAGGATTCAAGCACCGTTACTCTTCCCACTTTATTCCAATCTTTCAATCAACTCACACTCAACTTCAAGACATCTCTAGGCTAGTAACTTCACAAAATAGAGGTATCTTTTACTTGTTATAAGTTTAGTTATTTAGTTTTGGTAGTTTATTATTTTCACTCCCTTTCAGTCTCTCCCCACACTCTCTTTTATTTTGGAGTTCTATAATTCCAACACCCCCTTTTTCATCAAATCCCTACTAACCCATTCTCAGCCTTTGGAGTGTTAAACCCTTGTGTTTGATATCCTTGGGTCTCTATTCTACCTTCACGACCATTAACTAACTTCTAAATATTCCACCAACTCCTTTGTAACCAACCCAAACTCCATTTTTTCCCAAAGCCAAAATTGTGACAAACCCACAGTGATTGACATTAGTCATCCTTGACCGACATCGATTCCCCTTAACTAGAATTGATTCCCAAGTGATTGGCATCGATTACATAGTGATTAGAATTTATCTATGTGTGATTCCTTTTCCCAAAAATAACAAGTTAAAATCACCTATCAGCCCTAACCCAAAATCTTATTTTTTGAGCCCTGTCACAACATAGAGTTAAAAGTAATTTTTTGAATCACGTTTTAGCATTTATTTTGAACAAGTTAATGTCATTTTTAAAAAAACAATCATTTATCTTGAAAATCATTTTATTACATTGTGATTAAGTACTTTTCATTACTTTATGTAAACATTGTTAAGGTGTGGAGCCTAAAAGCTTCACCAAGGAGCGCATTACCAAAGCTGCAGGTTTACATAGTCACCGGTGTCGGTCAGGAGCGACCGACGTTGGTCAGGTGTAGTTCAAGAGATGTCGGCATCGACAGGGATCGATCGATGTCGGTCACATGCAAGCAGATAGGAACCGGCGTTGATTACCTGTGCGTCCAGAGAGCTATTTCCGAGGATAGAACCGAGTGTTTGCATGATGAGATTAAGTTATAGTCTTAAGTCCGCATCTCTATTATTAGTAAGACTATTTTTAGAGCCCTTGTTCAAGAGGCTTAATTGTTGGTTGTAAGTGCATGCTCAAGTTTCCTAATTCTATATGTAGGAAAGATCTTCTTAGCTTATTGTATGAGTGCATTGAATGTTGGAAGAACAGTACAGAATTGTATAGGTGAATCAATCCAGGTTGTTGGAGTTGATTGTACTTGAGAGAGAGAGAGCTCTTGAGGGAAAGAGATCTAGAGAGGGATCTATACATCTAAGAGAGGTGTGGAAGAAAGAAGTTTCTTCAATTGTATTTCTTCTATAAAGAGTTTAATACAAGTTTTCAGGGTGGTTTCTTGTATCTCTTGTTCTTTGCTATTTATCATTCTAGTTACTTATCTATCTGATTTAATTCCATGGTTTATTGCTTTCATAAGTGTAATCAAATTGTTGGTTGATCCCTAACAAGTGGTATCAGAGCCTTGGTTGTAGGTTTTAGAGCTTGATATCCATAAGTGGTATTAGATCTCAGGTTCACTAATAGGTGGTTCAGATCTGTGTAGTGTGTATTGATTACAGGTTACTCACAGGGGTTTTTACAGGGATTTTTGTTTGAGTGGGAGAAGCAATGGCAGAAGAAAGTAAACTGAAAATGGAGAAGTTAAATGGCAAAAATTATCAACATTGGAGAATGCAGATAGAGGACTATCTGTATCAAAAAGATCTATACTTACCGTTAGGTGGGATTGCAAAGAAGCCCACAGACATGGATGATGAAGAATGGGAAGTTCTTGATAGAAAGGCTATGGGGTCTATAAGACTGAGTCTAGCATCTACTGTGATATCTAATTTATCATAGGCAAAAAAAATGGTAGAGTTGATGACTACTTTAGCAAATTTGTATGAAAAACCCTCAGCTTCTAATAAGGTATATCTTATGAAGCAGTTATTTAATTTGTGTATGCAGGAAGGTGGATCTATATCTAATCACCTGAATGATTTCCATGGAATTGTAAATCAATTAAGTTCAGTCAATATTGTGTTTTATGATGAAATAAAATCTCTTTTAATATTATGTTCTTTTCCTGAAAGCTGGCATAGCTTAGTAATGGCAGTTAGTAATACTGCATCTGCTTCAAATATTTTAAAAGTAGAGGATGTTGTTAGTGTTATCTTGAATGAGGAAATTCACAGGAAAAGCACAGAGGAAACATCAGGGAACGATTTAAGTTTTGAGAGCAGGGGAAGGAAAAAAGAGAAGAGCAAGAGGAGATCAAGATCTAAGTCTAAGGTGAGAGGTAGATCCAAATCCAGAAATGGCAGGAAGCCACAATGCTGGAATTGTGGAAAGATGGGGCACATAAGCAGAGATTGCTGGTCAAAGCCTAAGGAGGACAATCAGCATGAAGGAAAAGAAGAATCAAAGGTTGTAGGTATTGCACAAGATGCTTTAATATTCTCTTTGCATAATAATATAGAATCTTGGGTGTTAGATTTTGGTGCATCTTTTCATGCTACCCCTAATAGAGAATATTTTAGTGACTATATCCATGGAGATTTTGGAATAATGTATTTAGGGGATGATGAGCCTTGTAAAATTATTGGCAAAGGTAAAGTGCAGCTAAAAATGCAGAATGGCAACACATGGGTGTTGAGAGATGTTATGCATGTTCCTCGCTTGAAGAGGAATTTGATTTTTGTAGGAAAGTTAGGGGATGAGGGTTGTACAATAACTCTCACAGCTGAATCTTGGAAGGTGACCAAGGGTGCCCTTGTTATGGCTAGAGGTAAGAGAGTAGGTACTCTCTATTTATGTAATTGTGTTACTAACAATTCTCCTTCTGTATTATCTACTTCAGATGTGGATGCAAAATTGTGGCACTCAAGGCTTGGCCACATGAGTGAGAAGGGGATGTCAATTCTTAAGTCTAAAGGTAAGCTTTCAAATTTGAAAAGCATAGATCTGGATTTTTGTGAGCACTATGTTTTTGGAAAATAGAAGAGAGTGAGTTTTCTCAAGACTGGGTCAACAAAGAAGAAGCATAAGTTACAGCTTGTTCACACAGACGTGTGGGGACCGGCTCAGGTAGCTTCTATTGGAGGATCATAGTACTATGTTTCATTCATAGATGATGCTACAAGAAAGGAATGGATCTATTGTATTAAGAAGAAATCTGATGTATTTGAGACTTTTAAGATTTGGAAAGCCATGGTTGAGAATGAAATAGGTAGAAGATTGAAGTGTTTGAGATCTGACAATGGTGGTGAGTTCTACAGTTATAAGTTCAACTAGTATTGTTATATGCATGGGATTCGCAGGCAAAGGATGGTTCCAAGAACACCTCAGCAGAATGGAATTGCTGAAAGGATGAACAGAACAATCATGGAGTGTGCAAGGTGTATGAGATTGCATGCTAGTTTGCCCTTAGAGTTTTGGGTAGAAGCTGTTGACACTGCAGTGTACCTGATTAACAGAGGACCCTCTACGGCTCTGGATGGTGGTATTTCAGAAGAGGCATGGACAGGGAAAAAGGTAGATCTCTCTTTTCTCAAAGTTTTTGGTTGTGAAGCCTTTATGCACGTTGATAAGGAAAATAGAAAGAAGCTAGATGCTAAGTCTATGAGGTGCACATTTATTGGCTATGGCTCAGATGATTTTGGTTTTAGATTTTGGAATCTAGGAACTAACAAGGTAATTAGGAGCCGTGATGTTGTTTTCAATGAAAAAGTGATGTATAGTGATTAGCTAAAGAAGCTGAATTAATCTGGGCAGAGTAATGGAGAATTGGACGAGGTGATGGTCCAAAATGATCTCGTGGGAAAAAGAAATAATCACTTACAGGAAAACACAGAGACCGACGTCGGTAGGGAAGGAATCGATGTCAGCAGGACAGAAACTGATGTCGGTCATACAGAGATCAATGTTGGCAGGACAGGCACCGACGTCAGTTAGGAAGAATTGGTGTCGGCCAATAACAGGCCTGGAAGTGATCGAGGTCGGTCACTGTCAGAGAATTTGGGCAGACAGCATGCTATGAATGAGTCTTAAATGCCCATCAGGAGGTCAGAAAGGGTAAGTAAGCCTCCAATTAGATATTTTCCTTCATTATTATATTTATTACTAACTGATGGTGGAGAACTAGAGAGTTTTGAAGAAGCATTACAGGTGGAGTCCAAGAGTCAGTGGGAGCATGGCATGGTTGAGGAAATGGAGTCCTTGAAAGAGAACCAAATATGGGATTTGGTTGAGTTGCCAGCTGGTAAGAGAACACTGAAGAACAGATGGACCTACAGGTTGAAGGAAGGTGAGAATGGACAGATGAGATATAAGGCCAGGTTGGTAGTGAAAGGATTTGCACAAAAGCCAGGTATTGATTTTGGTGAGATTTTTTCTCTTGTTGTTAAAATGACTTCTATACGGGTTGTATTATCTTTGGTTGCTATTAAGGATTTTCATCTTGAGCAGCTTGATGTTAAGATAGTGTTTCTTCATGGAGATTTGGATGAGAAAATATATATGGAACAGCCGGAAGGATTTTAGGTCAAGGGTAAGGAGAAGCTAGTGTGCAGATTGAAGAAAAGCTCGTATGGCCTCAAGCAAGCTCCTAGACAATGGTATTTGAAATTTGATAGGTTTATGACTGAGCATGGCTACAGTAGGTGTCAATCTGACCATTGTGTGTATTTTAAGAGATTGGATAATGGTAGATATATTATTCTGTTGTTGTATGTAGATGATATGCTGGTTGCAGGATCACACATGTAGGATATCTCTGAGCTTAAGGTGAAATTAGCTCAAACATTTGCCATGAAGGATTTGGGAGCAGCAAAGAAAATCCTTGGCATGAGCATTAAGAGAGACAGGAAAATCATAGGTTGATTTTGTCTCAAGAGGATTATGTGGACAAGGTGTTGAAACGGTTCAACATGCAGGATGCAAAACTGGTAAGCACACCTTTGGCTAGACATTTTAAGTTGAGTAAAGAACAATGTCCTAATTCACATGATGAGGTAGAGTACATGAGTAAAGTTCCATATTCTTCCACAGTAGGGAGTTTAATGTATGCAATGGTGTGTACTAGACCGGATATTGCCCAAGCAGTGGGAGTTGTAAGTAAGTATATGGCCAATCTAGGAAAGGAACATTGGAAAGCAGTTCAGTGGATCCTTAGATATCTTAGAGGAACCAGTAGTAGGAATTTGTGCTATGGAGGTTCAGATACTTCTCTACATGGTTATGTAGATTCAGATATGGCAGGTGATTTGGATGGCAGGAGGAGCACCACAGGATATGTTTTCACTGTAGGTGGAACGACGGTTAGCTGGATATCAACGTTATAGAAGGTTGTTGCCTTGTCAACTACAGAAGCAGAGTATATTGCAGCCACAGAGGCTAGGAAAGAGATGATATGGATGACACGGTTCATGGAAGAGCTTGGAAAGGAGCAAGAGAGTTGCAGACTATACAGTGATAGTCAGAGTGCCATTCATTTGGCTAAGAATTCAGCCTTTCATTTAAGAACAAAGCATATACAGCTTAGGTACCACTTCATAAGATAGGTATTGGAGGATGGTGAGTTGAAGTTGGAGAAAATCCATACAGATAAGAATCCTGCTGATATGTTAACCAAACTGGTTACAAAGGAGAAGTTGAACCTTCATTCAACTTTTTTTGGTCTTCATGATTGAGTTGAAGATGGAGGAGCTAGAAGATGTTGCTGTACAGGTACTGGTGCAACTGTTTATCTCCAAGTGGGAGATTGTTAAGGTGTGGAGCCTAAAAGCTTCACCAAGGAGCGCATTACCAAAGTTGCAGGTTTACACAGTCACCGGCATCGGTCAGGAGCGACCGACATCGGTCAGGTGCAGTTTAAGAGATGCTAGCGTCGGCAGGGATTGATCGACGTCGGTCACAGGCAAGTAGGCAGGAATCGACGTCAGTTACCTGTGTGTCCAGAGAGCTATTTTTGAGGATAGAACCGAGTGTTTGCATGATGAGATTAAGTTGTAGTCTTACATCTGCGTCTCTATTATTAGTAAGACTATTTTTAGAGCCCTTGTTCAAGAGGCTTAACTGTTGGTTGTAAGTGCATGCTCAATTTTCCTAATTCTATATGTAGGAAAGATCTTCTTAGCTTATTGTATGAGTGCATTGAATGTTGGAAGAACAATACAAAATTGTATAGGTGAATCAATCCAAGTTGTTGGAGTTGATTGTACTTGAGAGAGAGAGCTCTTGAGGGAAAGAGATCTAGAGAGAGATCTGTACATCTGAGAGAGGTGTGGAAGAAAGAAAGTTTCTTCAATTGTATTCCTTCTGTAAAGAGTTTAATACAAGTTTTCAGGGTGGTTTCTTGTATCTCTTGTTCTTTGCTATTTATCATTCTAGTTACTTATCTATCTGATTTAATTTCGTGGTTTATTGCTTTCATAAGTGTAATCAAATTGTTGGTTGATCCCCAACAAACATTTCTTATCAACACTTTTTAGAACTTGATTTGTTAAATGAATGGATTGACAGTCCTCCAATGAAGTCTTGTACTTCTTGGATCTAGCACTTACTATGCAATCCACCCTCTAATATTACTAATCAATCTCATTTCTAGTCTCATTATTATTACAAGTCATTCCTCCCAAGCCAAAGATGAGTTCTTCACATCGTTTAGATCACAGAGCACACAACTACATCTAGGTTCATCTATACCTTTCCCTTTCTTTGAGTTTCACTTCTTTTTTAAAAGCAAAAGAAAATAATAAAACAAACATAGTGAAACATTCTGGCATGCTCGGTGGGACCCTATAGTTTTCTTGGGTTTGTAATTGTTTTAGGACATTCTACTTGCATTAGTGAAAAAATCATTCATTGCACTTCTTTGTTTCTAAAACTAAAACATTATTTTCTTCATTTCTAAAATTAAATATCGTAACTTTCAATTTATTCTTTTCAAAATAAAAAACAAGTACTTATTTTCTTTACTTTCCTAGAAAAGGCAAAAATCATTTATTTTCCTTTATTTCTAAAAAGTGAAAAGGCATTCATCCTAGGATAAGAATTCATTCTCATTTTGCATTTAGGTGCATTCTAGTTGTTTTTGTACTCATTCAAAGGAATAAAAAATTTCCTTTTGGGTTTAAAATCAACCTTCATCCATTGATTGTTTGCATGGTTAAATTACATAGCTTAGCTAAAGAGTAAATCAATCGTAATAATCACTTTTGTCACACACATACCAAACCACTCATATAATTAATTCATCAAACATTGACATAAAGCCTAACTAGGATTTCATCACCTAGTGGTAAATATTCACCCTTGGCTATCCTACTTGGACTTCATTACCAAGGGGAGAAACCAAAACTCAATATATTGGCTGAGTATAAACTCTGGTAATTTGGTATGTATTGGCTAAGCACCTGACACCCTTATCATTTTAGTGTGTGAATTAAGGGATTAGGCCCCAATACCAAGCCATGTACCAATTCTAGTACATATATATTTTGAGCCTAAATAAACCCAAAACCTTCCATATAATTCTTACTCTATTCTCCATTTCACACACCAAGTGGAGTCTCATAAACTTCTAAAATTTAGGAATAAACCTTAGTGTGTGTGTGATTTCCTTGATTTTTTTATTATTTGCTCTCTTTTTGAGTGTGTGAGATCATTTACACCAAACTTATTCAACCAATTTTCACATGGCCTTGACAAGGAAATAATCTAGATACCAAGCAAACCAAAATCCACCTCACCACCAACCTTCATCCTACTCTTCATCCATGGATCACATTTTGGATGCAAAAAGTTCTACCAAACATTTCAAGATTCTTAATTTTCCTCAGTCTTTTGCCTGATGAGATAAGGACTTCATCAACATCCTTAATAATAACCCTATGGCCCTCCAACATTATCTTGCCACAATTGTTAACCATGCCCCTATTTTGGTTCCTTCCATTGAACCACCTTATGGCATTTCCACTTACCTTATGGGTGAGACTTAGTTATCACCATCTCTACCACCCAATCCATGGTGACCCAAGCTCCCTCTTCCAAAAAAAACCATTCAAACACTATTAACCAAAACCAATCTTCCCTTACACCAACTATTCCCAATCACCTTCTAATTCTACCAACCCCATCAATAAACTATCAAATGTAGGGACAACTCAGCCCATGGCAACCCAAACACCACTTACCATTGGGATGCCTTCCACTAGTATTTCTTCTTTACCTATTGCCACTCAAAACCCAACATCCTCTACCCCATTTCAAAACTTATTGGTTTACATACCATCCACTTTCCCACCCATAAATACCAAGTGACTACACATATTCAACCAACCAATCCAACCATGCCCATGACACAACAAATGCCTACTGCACCTAACTTGGGCTATATCCCAAACCCATAAGGATATATGCCTCCTCTATCTTCCCAACCTTTCATGGCCAATTACCAATATGTGGCCTCCACCCAACCTTCTAGAATTCAATATATTACACCCTCACAACCCCAAAAACACATATCCTACAATTATGGGGGTGCAACATAAACTAACCTCATTAAAATGTTGATGGACAAGATGATAACTCTAGAGACATTTGTTTTTGGAGCCCATAATATTTTGTCCTATGATCATATTTGCAATGAACCCATTCACCCTTCCATACCAATACATCATTACCCCACTCAATGAGAACTTCCCAAATTTGCTAAATTCTAAAGTAAGGAGGATCCCCACTAACACCTAAGAGCATTTAGGCATGCGTGCTATCTAATTACCTATGATGATTTTATTTTACTCCAAACCTTCCCCATGTCCTTAGAGGGACTCACATTGGACTGGTATAGTGCCATCACTAGGCACTCCCTCTTTTCTTCTGCCCAACTTGCTCAAACTTTCTTGGACCACTTCTCCATCAACATCTCCAAGAAAGTATCCATAACTGATTTATATTATATTCAAAAATTTAAGGATGAATCCATTTCCAATTTCATTGCTCGATGGAGAGGGTTGATTAACCAAATCTACTTCTCTTTACCCTAACCTAGATTAATTGAACTTTTCTTTCCGGCATGTGCTAAACACATCTTATCTACCCTACATTTTCAAACATTCTAAACCTTCGATGAGGCATTTACCATGGCTAGAAAGTTAAAAATTCAAGCAATTGATGAGGGAAAACTTAAGCTTAGGAACAATAATGTTAGTTTTAAATCTACCAAATCTTCCTATAAACCCTCAAAGCATACCAAATCCAAAGGAAAAACCAATGTTGTTGTCCTTAAAATGGATCCTCCTTCAGTAGTCAGCCAATCCAACCCATCCACTTCTTTAAACCAAAATTATAAATCCCAAAACAGCTTTTTGTAAAACTAATATACTCCACTAGGGAGTCTTACTCTTTGGTTTTGGAGAGATTATTGAAATCATCCATAATCCAACTTACTCAAATAAAACCACCTCAAAAATTTGATTCCTCATGTCCTATACCAAGTTTTTATAATTAAAATGAGATATGTAACTACCACCATGTCATTGGGCATAATGTTGATCAATGCAAAACATTTAAAAACATAGTCTAAGACTTGATTGAAAAGGGTGAGCTTGTAATGGATAACCCAAATGCACCTCCAAATCAAGTGCTTGACATCTTTCATCAACCATTCCCAAAACACCTACCTCCCAAAAATAATGAACATACGAATGTGGAAACATCCTACAAACATGAGGTTCATATGGTAAACATTGATCTTAGTGAACTTATAATTGAGGAACCCATGACCCAAACCACCACTCCTCCACTCACTTCCATAGTGAAATTACCCATTTATCCTTCGAAAACATAATGGAGTAAGAAACCACCACTTCTACTCCACTTACTTCCATAGTGGAATCACCCATCTCTCCTTCAAAAAACATAGTGAAGGAGGAAACCATCACTCCCATGCCTTTTTATTCCATATTAGAACTAACTATCCTTCCTTTGGAAAGCATGACTAAGGAAGAGATCATCTCACCTACTCCTTCCATAATTGAATCACTTGCTATTTCCTTAGAATCCTTGATAGAAGAAAAGGAAAATGTGACTATCCCACTTCTGCATCCATTTGGTCTATCCTTATAAATTACCACTAGGGAAGCCAAGCCTACCTATAAACCATTTTCAAGGTTGGTCCAAACTATAGAATATTTATTGCAATCAAACCTTGACCGGGCTATGTTTTAGCATCATCTTGGGCTTTCATATCCTACCAAGGAGTTACTAACTAAACGATTATCCACCCAACCTTCAACCTCCACAAATGAAACCACCACTACCTCAACCAAACCAACAAAAACGTCCACATCTCAAACTTAAAATAAACCAACCAACCCAATTCCTTAAAAAATAAATAAAATAAATCCCACTACACCATTAAAACCTATCAAAAACCTAGGTGTCCTTCCAACTCAAAATATCACCCATCTTCTTTTAAAATTAGAATTGACCCCACCTAAAATTTCATAAACCAAACCAATAATAAAGATCAAACCATCTAGGATTTAGAAACCTAAAACCATTTCACCTCCTATTTTAACTTTACCCTCCATCCTAGGGCCACACCCCTCATCCATTTTAGGTCTTCACCCTTCCACCTTGTTGAAAAATAAAATCCCTTTAACAAAGATATCACAAGTCCAACATCCTCTTTTAGTGACACCTCCACCCATCCATACCAAACCCTCAACCTCAAAACAATCTACCAAAAGCATTGTGAAAACCAAATATTTATTCATTATGGCCACCCCTAAAAAGGTACCAACCCTAACAATCAAAACCAAGACTTTCACCTCCTTACCACCATTACTATAATATTATTATACCATCTTGTAAAGGTTGAAACAAACTTCCTACATAGTATTACCTCCCATCAAAGCATTCAACTGTCTTAGCCCAAAACCAACTTGGTTCAATGAATACTTAATCTGAACATACCATAGGATACCTAGACATGACATAGAGAACTGTAAATCTATTCAAGAGATAATCCAAAAACTATGTGATGCAAATGATCTTTTGACAGAGGGCATTCCTTTTAGCCTACCTCCAAGCCAAAAACCTAAAACTACCACCCCAGATAAACCTATCTCCAAACTCTCATCTAAGAGTAAGGAGGAACCAAAACAACCTACTAGTCCACATACATAAAAAATCAATGCCATTCATATGGTCACTTCATAACAAATCCAAAAAGATAAAGGGAAATCCAAAGTATCCATCCCATAGACATACCCTTATTCTATGGAATCACCCCAATCACCTTCACCAAATCCCAATATTTATATTTTGGGTACACCCCAATCCAACCCATTCAGAATAATACATAGGTTAGTTCTTAAACAACTTCACCAAGCCTTGGTGAAGATGACCTTGCATGAGTCGATCCAAACCTCTCCCCAACACCATCAAGCCATGATGGAAGATTTTTAATTGATTGAGGTTCAACCTGAAGATCCTCGACTACTAGAAACCCTAGTTAGAGCCATTCAATTATCAACCCTCATAACATTCCAAGATTTAGAGATACCTACTATCTAGCTAGATAATTCAGACCTTTCCCTCTTCATCACTGCCCATATCAATCAAATCTAGATAAAAAAAGATATGACTGATGGGGGAGCTAGCATCAATCTCATTTCTTCTCATGCCTATGATCAACTTAAGATCCTGGAGAACATCATGTCTAAAACCACCACCATACTCTGATCTTATAATGACATGATGGAAACTACCTTGGGGATAGTTATCCTTCATATACATTTGGGACCTTACACTTTCCCTAATATATTCTACATTTTAGAAGGGGAGTTTAAATATAATGTATTTCTTGGATGCCCTTGGATCCATACCATGGGTTGTGTATCATAAAATTTGCATAGGTGCATCAAGTTTGAACACAAGGGTTAAGTTCATGTCATTCTAGCCGAACCCAGTCCTTTCAAGTTATACGATATGACTTACCATCCCAATGATGTTCTCATTCCATTAAAATATGCATCCCTTTCATCCTCTATAAATAAATATTCCATAAGATTGACCATACCTTCTTCCCAAATTCTTAAGAAAGACCTCTTGGAATCCACATTCCAACATATCTCACTTGGAGAATATCTCTTATTGACTCTAGATGCCCTTCCTATTCAAGAATACATAAATATTGATCAACATCCTAGATATGATTATAACATTGAAACCATCATTCCTTTTGGTCCTCCCAATTTCCAAACCAACTTTATCTATGGGGGACTCGATCAACCACTTTTGGCTTCCAATGCCTCATCTTCAATCAAACCATTCACCTTCAATTTATCTTTCTTAGATAAACTATATTTTTCCTAAACATACCTTCATCAGTTTTCTTGGAAAGGATTTAGTTTAAGAATTTATGGATATGGACCACATGAGCTTTTTGAATGTAAAACTCAAAATCCTCATGAATGACATGGTCTTAGATTCATCCAACTAGAAGAACCAACCAACCTACCTTCCATCACCATCATTGAAGAAGAAACCCCATCCTCACTAACCCCTTCTTCAAACTTTGATGATCTTGATTCCATCCCTCCTCTTTTTTTATCAATATGATTAGTTTGGGACCCCTTACCTATCAAACTGATGGGAAAACAACAACCATTCCTCTAACTCATCCTGAGATGGTGGAAGATGATTTTCCTACCATTAATACTATATAGTGTTAGGATGATGATTCTCTTCTCACCTATCTTGGTGCTAAAGATTACTCCCTTCATAAATCCCTTCCTCTTGGACATCGATCATGTTGAATGAAGGTACCAGTGACATCAACTTTGGCACTCAAGATAGCCCCTCCCTAATCTAAGTTATCTAATCCTTAGATTCTTTAATGTTAGGATTTATCTTCTTTTAAGCATGATTGTAGCATAGCATTTGCTTGGTCTTATAGTGATGTGCCAAGAATAGATCCTTCTATAGTAATACACAACATTGTCACCAACCTCACTGCTAAGATTTTTAGGTAAAAGCTTCAAAGGATATACCCTCGTATTGTCCATCTTGTTAAAGAAGAGCTTTAACACATATTATTTATCAACTTTATCCAACCCATTGATTATTCCCAATGAGTTTCAAATGTCATTCCTATCACTAAAGAAATACGAGGACTTTATATTTGTATGTATTTTTATGACCTCAACCTTACTTATATAAAATTTGACTTTCCTTTACCAAGTATTGACCAGCTTGTTGATCTAACTATCATCCATGAGATGCTATCTCTTATGGGTGGATTCTCAGGCTATAACCAAATCTTAATTTCCCCAAAAGATAAACACAAAATTGTCTTCATCACCCCATGGTGAACCTTTTCCTATAAGGTCATGCCTTTAATATTGAAGAATGCTAGTGCAACCTATCAGTGTGCCATGAGCTACATATATCATGACCTCATCCATGAAACTATGGAAGACTATGTAGATGACCTTCTTGGTAAGTCTAAATTTTTTTAATACCATTTGGCAATCTTTGAGGTTATTTTTGTATTCCTTATCCACTTTCATGTTTTCCTCAACCCAAATAAATGCATCTTTGGGGTCTTATTAGGCAAAATCCTCAATTTTATCATTTACCTTCATAGAAATGAGGTTGATCTTGTTTAACTTAAAGCAATCCTCAACATGCCTCCTCCAACTAACCTTAAACAACTCCATAATTTATAGGGGAAGCTTCAGTCTACTTGTTGCTTCATCTCTCAATTATCTGATAGATGTCATCCCTTTCATCACCTCTTTAAGAAGGATATCTCCTTTAAGTGGAATGAAGAGTGTAAAAAATCCTTTTAATCACTCAAAGGACACCTTTTTCCCCACCTATTCCTATCCCTCCAAAAGAGGACCAACCTTTCTACGTCTACATCTCCACCACAAATCATTCCTTAGGAGCCATGCTCGCCCACCATGATGATCAACATAAACAGTAGGAAGTATATTATATAAGTCAAAAAATTATAGAGTATGAGACTTTTTATACCCATATCAAGAAATTATGCCTTGCCTTGGTCTTCATGGCTTCCAAACTCCATCACTACCTCCTCAACCATAAAAACTTTGTCATCACCAACACCGACCCCCTAAAGTATATACATTCTAATCCATATCAAAACCAACATATGGCTAGATGGATCATGTTTTTATCTGAGTTTGATCTTGAATTCCTTAGACATAAATTAGTTAAAGGGAAAATCATTGTTAATCAATTAGATGAATCCCCTTTAGCTGACAACCAACCTTCTAACCTTGAGTTTCCCGATGAGTCCATCACAACTCTCTCTGAGGTGGACATTACTTATCAAATGACCATGTTATTTTATGGATCAAAATGTCAATGTGGTGGGGGTGATAGAATCATATTCATACCCATTGAAGGCAAGCCTTTTCCCTTGTCCTTCAAACTTGACTTTGATTGTACCAACAACATGGTTGAGTATGAGGCCTTAGTTTTAGGTCTCCAAACAACTTTATCCTTGGGAGTAAAATTGATTAACATTTTTGATGACTCCTAACTTGTGTTCAACCAAATAAATGGTTCTTACTATTTTAAAAATGATATTCTATAGAAATAAAAACAACTGGTATATGTACTATTGATGTCATTTGATCATTAATTTATCCAAGCCACTTTGTGTTTGACAAAAAAGTTTGATGATACCATGGATTATATTAATTTTCAAATCCCATATGAACCTTTAGATTCCAAAATATTTATCACCTTACACATACTTAACCAACCCTATTACACCAAAATGGACCTCCCTTCCATCTGTAATGTGGAGGAAACCCAATAAGATATTTGGTATAAGCAAATCTTTGACTATCTTATGTTATCCATCACCCCTTCTGACCTCTCTAAGAATGGTAGATGATATTTTATATAGAGTAATTCTCAATATAACATATTATGGGGATCCTCTATAAGTGAGGCTTTGATGGTCTCTTTTTTAGATGACTACGTAGTCATAAAATCCATCACGCAATCAAATAAACTCATGATGGGATTTATGGTGGACACTTTAGTGGTTTAGCTATCACTAAACATATCCTTCACCTTGACTACTAATGGCCTACCCTTAACCAATAATTTTTTGATTATGTCAAGAAGTATATGAAGTTTCAACAACATGCCAACTTGCATCACATTCCTAGTCATGGCCTTCAAGTCTCTAAAGATTTCTATCCCTTCTTTCAGTGGGGGTTAGATCTCATTAGTGAAATCAACCCTCATTATTTGTAGATACATCACTCTATCATCACCGTGATATAATACTTCACTAAATGTGTAGAGGTTATTCCCCTTATCTACACCAAAGCTAATAAAATTATCAACTTCATCAATCATCACATCATCTGTTGCTTTAGTGTTCCTCATGAAATCATAACCAATAATGGAAAATCATTTAAAAATAAGAAAGTAATTAATCTATGCAACACTTTTGGCATTAAGTTAAGCTTCTTATATCCATACCAGCCACAAGCTAATGGACAAGTGAAATCTTCTAATAAAAAACTTAATAAAATGCTAACTAAAATGGCTAATGAATCCAGTAGGGATTGACACTTACACATTCCCTTCACCTTATGGGCATATTAAACCAGTATTTGAACCCCTACATGTGTAACCCCTTTCTCTCTTGTCTATGGTTTAGAGGATTTCTTGCCTCTAAAATTGAAAATTCCCTCCCTTTGTGTATCCCTAAAATATATCATCTTGGAAGAAGACTTTCAATAAGAACATCTAGCCCAAATTGAGTTACTTGACGAGTGTTATTTGGCTACACTTAATCATCTTTATGTCTATCAAGAGAAAATCAAATCCACATATAACAAACAACTAAGAGTGAGAGAATTCAATATTGGTGACCTTGTCTTAAAAGAAAATCAACATGTAACTAACATGGAAAGAAGCAAGCAGGCCAAGTTTAATTTCAATTTTCTTGGACCATTTATCATCACACATAAATATGGGTTGGGAACTTACCAATTATTCCTCCCTTAAAGTAAAATAAAAACCTGATCCCCTCAATGATTTGTATTTATGTTTGTTCTTTTTTTAAACCAAGTTCTAAAGTACCTTATATCTCATTTAAGCTTGTCCCTTATTTTACAAAGTAATCACCTTCATACCCTTACTTTAAGAACAACTGATTAAATCAAATAATTATGTGATTATCTGTCATAGTTTTAGCCCAAATCTTAAACATGGGTATCATAGATCTACCCATGGTATGATTCTCATGGATACTTTTCATCCCTTATAAGATGGATTCCCATGGTCATTGTCTCTTAAACACCCTATCACCCACTATTCAACCTTATTATGCTATGGTTTTTCCCTCATAAAGAAAAAATTTAATCCTATATAAGCAATTCCATGTATACAAAAAAATAAAACAATAAACATAAAAATAAATATATCTTATGGGTCACATCTAACATCACATATTTCTCCTTTGAAGGATAGCTACCAAAACAACTCAAAATTACTTAAAATAAGATATATTTCTCTCTTGAAGGACAACTATCCAAATCAAACAAATCCAAAGCTTAGACCACTCCCTTGAAGGATGGATAAGTCAAACATTTGTCAAGCAAGCAATCACATGGAATATTTACGTAATGATCAGCTTCCCCAAACTATCAACCACAAAAGCATAAAAAAGACCCATAATCAAAATTCAAAAAAATTAAACACACACACACACACACACACACACACACACACACACACACACACACACACATGCCAAAGAAATATTCAATTAGATTTCACCAAAGCAATAATAGACTTCTGCATCAATCAGTCTATACCAAAATAAGACATGGGCTTGTTTATATTGGTTCTTAGGTCACCTACAAAAGGGGCAAGCTGTCCCCACAAGAAGGTTCCACTATCATCCATATCCATTTTTAACCTCTAAAAACACAAGGGATTTTGAGTTTACTTGACACTATGTGATCAAGATACTTATTAACATAGAAACAAATGCTAATGCAAAGCATGAAAGGGGCTTATGTTCGTAAGCCAATCCCTCTTTCTATTTTGGTCATTCCCAATGAAAGAACACCACATATCCTTATTATTCATCATGCTTACTTGTTGATACATTCATTAAGTAATTGTTCTTATGATTGATTAAGCATTATTCTCTCATTTCCTTCTTCTTCTTCTTCTTACATATAACATTTTACCCAAAATAATCTATATGTTAAGATGGTTTTAAACATTTTAAACCATCTCTCATCCAATCTATTACAAATAAATGGAATCATCATGTTAAATACATTTTAGAAAATTATGTGTTTTATTATATGTTGTCACATTCTATTTTATTACCCATCCACATCATTTGTTTAATTATTTTTTATCATAAAAACATTTTATTTATCATAGTCATTATAATCAACATACCTAAACTAAATCAATCATCTCATAAACAATCCTAAGTAAAACTACATTATCCATCACATCAACATCATTATAGATTATTAGTGTTGAATGAATCAAACCAAAATCTGATGTAAGTTTTTAACATTATATCTATATAAGCAAATAATCAATCTTTTAGTCATCTAAATAACTAACCCTTGAATCGAACCTTTTTTTAGTCATATAAATAACTAACCCTTGAAACAAACACCTATAAACCTTACCCTCTCTCTCACAATCAATATTTGACCCAAACCCACCTTCCAAAACCATTTTACAACCTCAACCAATCAACCTTCTTGACCTGAACCAGAATTGATAGTAACTGTCAACGATCATCCTGACTGCTGATGGTCACCCTAACCATTGAAAGTCACTATGTAAAACCAAAATCCAAAATAACTAAGAAAAAAAACTTCTCAACCTCAACCAAAACCCTATTTTCTTGACTTATATCATAATACAGACAAAAAATAATACCCTGACCATACCTAAACCATATTTTGATAGTTTGGCATTCATCTTAATGTTATATTGTTAATATAAGCATTTATTTTGAATATTATTTATTTCACTTAAATTAGATACTTTCATTTATGTTATGCAAATTTATTTTATCAACAACATTAACTTATTATTAAAAGGTATATTGATAGCCTCCAATGAAGTCATGTACTTCTTGGATCTAGCTTTCTAGGCAAACCACCTTCTAACACTATCTAACAAACAATTCACTTTAGTGTTGTTTTATATGTAGGTCATCCTCCCAAGCTAAAGAGGATATCTTCAAAATATTTTGATCAATGTGTGCACAATCAAACATGTTTTTATACCATACCCACATCTAGTTTCTTTCCTATTCATTTCTTGGAATATAAGCTGAAATTACTTTGAAACATTCTGGCATGCCCAGTGGGACCCTTGAGTCTCTAATTAGGTTTAATTTGTTTACATATATATTCTCTTCTCTCTATTCTATGTTCATAAATTAAATTAAAATTTATTTTGGCTTTTAAATCAACTGGATACATTGGTTGCTTGCAAGTTTATCTCACTTAGTTAAATTAAATCAAAGTAATTCGATCATAGCATCATTTGTATCACACAAAAACCAAACCACCCACATCAATCAAACATATAAACAACTTGACATAAGGCTTGACTGGGATTTCATCACCTAGTGGTCACCTTACCCTTTCCCGATGATCCTACTTAGAGGTTATTACCAAGGGGAGAACCAACTCAGCTCTTTGGTTGAGTATAAACTTTGGCAATCGATATATCTTGGATAAGCACCTGATACCTTTATCACTATAGTGTATGAAGTAAGGAGGTAGGCCCCAATATCAAGCCATATAATGATTTTTAATATAGATCCCTTTGAGAGCCTAAACTACTTAAAACCGACCATAAGATTCTTTTCTAGTTCCTTCTCTACAAACCAAGTTGAGTCACACAATTTCTTAAAAGCTTAAGGCATAAGCCAAAAGAGAGACTAAATAGAACCTTAAGATTTAATGTGATTTAGTGTGTTTTTTAATTTGACTTTTGTGTATTCTCTTTGTTTGATTTGTGTGTAATATGACCTCCTTTGAAAATATTCCACCACCTTGAGTTTATCCACCTCATCTCCATTTCCTTATTCAATGGGGAGCCCACCTATATTTTTATTTGGAGATCTTAACTTTGTTAAACCCAAAAAGACAACCCTCTTGACTTAGAGTGTTACCTTGCATCATAATCCACTTGTGCTCCTAACCTTACCCTTAATCAACCCAACCTTACCTACCTTAAACCCAACCTCAACTATGAGCAACCCAACCTCACCCACAACTAACCCAACCTTACCTACTATCAACCCGATCTCACCTATAACCAACCTAAGCTCACCTAAAATTAACCCAACCTTGCCTAGAATCACTTCATCCTCAATTACAACCAATCAAAAAGCTTTAAATAACAATTTGATCATCATCTCAACCAACCAATAACCTTGCAACTCTTATTACACTGTTGCCATAACCCACCTTAATTATCTCAACCTCCGCAATATTAGAGTTGCCTATCCCAACCATCATATCAATTACCTCAATTACATCAAAATTTTGATTACCTACCTCATCCATTATATCAATCACCTATACACACTTTGTGGCAACCTTATTTATCTCAAAACCAAGACTTGGTCTATCCCCTTAGTCATACCACCCACAACTATCAACCCGATAACTATCAAACCAACCACTATCAACCTACTTTATCAACTTCATCAAATCAAACCAATAATCATCCAACCAATAAATATCAAACAAAATTTTCTAGCCAATCAATATTATCACCCTTAACAACTTTATAAAACCTATCAAGCCAACCTGACTTACCCACCTTTCACCCTTTTCAACCTTATCAACCCCATCAAATCCAACCAATAACTATCAACCTACCATATTATACCAACCAAACCTTTTAAACCACCAAACCATATCAAACCTACCCACCATATAAACCATGCCCAACCTCTCAAAAAAACCTACCTCATCTACCTTATCAAACCAACCAAAATTTGTGAACCCAACAATCTTATTAAACCAAATAACCTCACCAAATTAAACCAATAATAATCAACCAAATTATTCCAACCCACCAACCTTATCAATCATACCTAACCCATCAAATCACTCAAACTTTTTGAGTCAAACCAACTTATTCAACCAACCAACTTTACCAGACCAACCAATTTTCTCACAACCTCAAGAGCCATTGGTGCACCCTCTTCCTATGTAGTATACCCCGCTGGGGGAATCATATGCTTCAATCATTGAAAAAAATTTAAGGGATTTTGTCATTATACTCCCTCAAATTAAACCCGATAATGCTTATCTTCCAAAACCCATTTGTCTTATAGAGAATGAGTTTTTTACGTATCATTGCACAAATATACATGTGGTAGATAGATGTGGGTCTTTTAAGATGATCATCTAAAACCTTATCAATCAAAAGCAGGGTCCAAAGGATATTCTCTATATTCCCAAAACCTAGCCTTGAATGTCTTCAAGCAATCAATCATTGAACCTCTTTCTACACCCATTATTGTGCAAGCCCATAATCAAATCCCTCAACACAATGAGGTCCCTTCATTAGATTTGGTCCTTAGTGCATCATAACTAGGGAAACCATAATCAAAACCCCAACCAATCCACTTATTAACCAAGTGTACCCTTTTCAACTTGTTTTTGAAATCATCAATAAGCAATAATAAATATTAAACTAACCACTTGTTGACCAAGAAGATCTTTCTCAACTTTCATTCAAAACCATCGTTAATGAAATCAAACCACCTCTTTCACTTCCATTTTTAATGGAACCAACCCAAACTCAAAACACCTCACCAATAACTAAATCCAACCTAATCTCAACTAAAACCAAACTCATTCAATTCCTCTATAATATGATAATTTTCATCTATCTACTGACATTATCTTTGATTTCATTCCCTTTTAAACATGGTCAAATCTTTATCACCTTACCTTACCAAACAAACCAAACAAACAAGCAAACCTAACCAATAAGCTGAATCAACCACCCATCCTACCTTCCCCAACCAATAAAACTAACCTCTAAACCAAATCAATCAACTATGATCAACCTAACCTTTGATCCAACCATAACCAACTTATCTATCAACCCAAACCAACATCAATCCTTCATTCAAGATTTATTAAAATTTGGCTACCCTTTTATCCAAGCTACCCACACCTCACCTAAGCTCCCTCATTGGGATAATTCGACACTCTTGTCCAACCCACCTCTATTTTATAATGATATTCCCAACTTCATTTCTAGACCTCAAACCTACCCAAATTCTATCCAACAATGTTTCCCTCGCCATAACACCATAATGGAGATCCAGCCTAAACTGTCACCTACAACTTGAACTCTGAACTAACAACTAAAAACCCTTGGGAGGAAAATGAAGTCATATTCATCCTTTCTAAATACTCTTTACTAACCCATGTCTTTACCTAGGAATATTTTCCCACCTCAACATTCATAGAAAGAGCATTTGGGGGAATTCTTCCTCTAGAAGATTTGACCAAGAAATAACCCCAACATTAACCAATGACCAAACCAACCCTTGGCACCTACCATCAACCCAACCTTGCCTATAACCAAACCAACCTCACCTATAACCAATCAAATCTTAACTACCACCAAACCAAAATTAAACTTAAACAAACCTCGACCTTGACCAATCTTTTATAAATAACCTAAACCAACACCTAAATATACCTAACCAAACCAAAAACCAATCAACATTACCACTATCCAAAGTTTAGCCACCATCACCTAACAACCTTGCCTTTTTTTTACTCTGTCCAACCTAGATTCTTTTCCACATCTAATCAAGTGTCAAAAATGAACTAGAAGACTTATTATCTCTCGATTGGCTCAAACCATTTACATGTAAGTATGGATCTGGGGCATACCATAACCTAAACCCCTCAATGCTTTGAATTCATGTCCCATTCTTTTGTAAAGCAAGTTTTTTATCATCTTGTATCTCACTTAAGATCATCCCTTATTTTCATACACCTTCATTTCTTTATTTTAAGGACAACCAATTAAAAACAAGATCATGTGATTATCTATCACAACCTTAGCCTAATCATAAGATTGGGTACATGGATCTACCTATGGAATGATTCTCATGGACCCTTTTTTCCCCTTATAAGATGAATCCCTATGGTCATTTTCACTTAAACCTATTTTACCCATCATTCACCCTTTTGTGTTATGGTTTTACCTCTATAAAATAAAGCCTTAAAGCTTATATAGACTGGTCCATGTCTAAACCAACATAACATTTAGGATACCAAATATCATTTGGGTTAAAAATCTCTAGCATGTAGACTGATCCTCTAAAGGATAGCCACCCAAAACTATTGAAAGTTTCTTAAAAGGTAGACTTCTCTCTTGAAGGATAACTATCACACCTAAATAAATCCAAAGCTTAGACCACTCCCTTGAAGGATGGCTAAACCAAAAATTTGTCAAGCAATAAATCACTTGGAATCTTCTCACATCGATCATCTTCCCAAAACCATCAACTTAAAGAAATCAAATGACCTCAAGTAAAAAAAACAAAAAAAATGAATCCCATGAAAGCTTCCATCATCTTTCACACAACATTAGTAGACTTCCCACATCAATCAGTCTACCCCAAAATTATAACATGGACTTATCTATAATGGTTCCTAGGTTACCTATAAAAGGGGAAAACTATCCCCACAAGAAGGTTACACTATCATCCATTTACCTATTTCATCCAACTTCTCCTATTACACTCTATAGATCATGGGATTTTGAGCTTACTTGGCACTACATGATCAAACTACTTCTTTTAACCAAAAAACTAACACCAATGCCATGGATGAAAGGGGATTATGTTTTTAAGCCCACCCATCTTGCCATTATGATCTTTGCCAACTAGATCATTTCAAACCCCTTCTGCTTTCGTGACCACTTGCGAAGGAATATGTCTTACCCTCTTAGAGTCATTGAAACTCAACCAAACCTTTTGAAATAAAAAACAACATTACCATAACCACACCACCTATCAGAGATCACCTTTTTCCCCAATAAAAAAACATTGGAGAACACTTTATTCTTCGCCAACCAACCAACCAACCAACCAACCATGTACCCATTAGAGAGCACCTTATTCTCCACCAAATAACCAATCATTCACCCATTGGAGAACACCTTATTCTCCACCATGCAAACAAACCAATTAACCTCAACTTGGTCATCTTGACCCACCTTTCATACTTTTTGTGACCCAAATTTTCCTTGGTCAATTTTATCCCATCATTTAACTTACCATTTTTGACAAACTTGCACTACTTGTGCACCCTAACCATTTAGGTTCTTCAGAGCATGACCCTTTATAGTCCTGATAATTACAACCATTTTTATCTTCTCAAGACCACATTCTACCTTGGATACTTGTGAATACATTGACCTTACCTAGGATACTTGATTTTATTGGAGTAACCCATATCAACTATGCCTGACACTATGACTTGGTTACCCTATCACTTGTCTTCCTCGTATCAACCTTATTTTAACACCTTACCTGAACTCTTCAACCATTATAGATTACGCTTCTCCACCAACCACCACCTACCACATTACTTCAAAACTAGTCTTTTTAGCCCAAATTTCACACATTTTGTGATAACTTTGCCTTGGTCCTTTGACTGTAATGATAATAATTACCATGTTGACCAATTTTATAACTTATGCTACCTTGCGTATACTTGACCCAATTGTGTCTTCTTAGGAGCACTTCCTACCTCAGATACCTTTGACTACACTAGACCAATTTGTCTTTTTCTAAGGAGCACTTCTTACCTTGGATACCCATGAAATCATAGACCTTGAATAAGAGACTTGTGTTTATGAGTGAACCCAACTGCCACACCTAAATGTAATCAAGCAATCCATTTGTCACTTGTCCTTCTAATATCAACCTATATTTTTTTTTACCAACTATATCAATCTAATCAATGTGTTTAGCTATCACACTTTTGTCACACTTTGTGCACATGTTTGTACTTCAAGTGCCCAACCTATCACCCACCTCTATCACCAACTTACCCACTTATCAAACCCACATCAATTCTATTTCTCCTCATCAACTCCCTGTTTGAGGTATAACACCTCCTCCCATGCTTAGGACAACTGAGCCTTTGGCTTGCAAGCTATTTTTATTTTGTAGCTTATTGATACAAAATACATAACAAAAAGGGGAGAAATTTAGACACCATAAATCTACACATGACAACTTCAAATGTCACAAACTCCCCTAAACCACTTTGGGACCCCCTAGGAACCCAACCCTCACCTCTTAACCACAAACCAAACCTAACCCAAGTCAAGATTGACCACCTAGCTAACCCAACCTTAACATTTCTAACTTAGCCTTATTAATCGTTGAGGGTCATCATGACCATCGAGGGTCACCATGACCGTTGAGGGTCACCTTGACCATTGAGGGTCATGATGACCATTGAGGGTCACCCTAACCATCGAGGGTCATGATGACCATTGAGGGTCACCCTAACCATCGATGGCCAAGTTTTATGGCCTGAACATGTAACTCAAGTCAACTCCACCTTGCCTTATTATCCTTAACGAATCATGTGATTATGCACATTGAAGCTAAATTTAGAGCCACCTCTTAACCTATTATTTGAACCTATTGATTGATATCTCCTTCTCCTATATATAAAGAGAGGAGGAAGAGGTGAATGGATCATGAGAACTTGAGGGAGAGAGATCAGCTAAGTAGATCATTAAGAGGTAAGAGTAGGAGAGAGAATAGAGATCAAAATCAATCATCAACTTATTATGTAGGTATCTCTTCACCAATAATCATCTTCATCAAGCTCCAATTTTTTTCTAAGCCATCAATCATCAACTATCAAACCATGAGCTAAGTATATTATTGTTTGTTTCAAGTTTCAATTATTTATTTTAAAAATTGGACCCATCCACTCATAACCTCTTTTCAATCATCTGAATAAATAACTCTTTTACCAATCACCTCTAAACCTTACCCTCTATATTGCAACTAATATTTGACCCAAACCCACCTTCTAGAACCATTATGCAACCTCAATCAAGCAATATTCTTGACCTAAACCAAAATTGACAGTAATCATTGATAGTCATCCTGATCGTTGATGGTCACCCTGACCATCACGGGTCACCCTGATTGTCGAGGGTCACCCTAACCGCCAAAGATCACTATGTAAAATTAGACACCCAAAATCAACAAGTAGAAATCACTTCTCAACCTCAACCAAAACTCTATTTTCTTGACTTCTATCACAATATAGACCAAAAATAACAACCTAACCATACCTGAACCATATTTTGATTGTTTGGTATTCATCTTAATGTTAGCTTGTTAATCTAAGCATTTATTCTAAATAATATTCATTTCACCTAAATTAAGTACTTTACTTTATGTTATGTAGTCTTATTTTATCAGTAACATTAATTCGTTCTTAAAAGGTGGATTGAAAACCTCCAAGGAAGTCGTATACTTCTTGGATTTAGATTTCAAGGCAATCCACCTTCTGACCATATCTAAAAAATAATTGTCTTTAGTGTTGTCTTATATGCAAGTCATCCTCCTAATCTAAAGAAGAGCTCTTCATAATATTCTAATCAATGTGTGCATAATCAAATAGGTTTTTCAACCATACCCACATCTAGTTTATTTTCTCTTCTTTTCTTGGAATATAAGCTGAAATTACTCTAAAACACCACCATTGGGTGTAGTACTGCCAGGGATCCTAGACATAACCCATTATTCTTGATACTTCATATACCATCACACATTTGGATGCTTAGTGATAATATGTCCCTCATAATATCTTAGCTCCTCTACTATCATACATATCTCATCATTGGGATGGTCTGAGGTGGTCCCATAATAGCTCCACCCTTACTTGGTGATGGTCCACTCTATGATTTCCCTCTTGCTTGCATCAGAACATCTTGATTAGCTATCACCAAGGTCATTTGTGCCTATAGAAAATCCATTTCTTGAGTGACAGTGGTCAACTATCCCTGTGTCGAGTCTCTCTCCTAGGTGATGGTGGATAGTTTTAACTATAAGCTATCCTTCTCCTAGGTATTGTTAGTTATCCTGATGCTGTGTCTCTCTCTTCTGCCATGGAATTTAGTGATGCCTATATAGAATCCTATGTTGATCTCATAGTATCCCTATCTTTAATAAATATCTACAAATTAGGTGCATCTTCCTCCATTTATGCCTCCTCACTCTCTTCCTCACCTAGCTCTTCATCCTATCCATCATCCCCTCCAGCATCAGGACCTTGTCCTCCATCTCCACCAATAGCTACAGGGTGTCATCTTTACCACCAAGTCATATAATTTGGAGTCACCCCATCATCATCTACTACTATAGTGGTTGGTATCTCATCATATAAAACTCATCCTTTAATGGTTTAGGTAGAGGCAATGGTGTCTATGCATCCTCTCATTGATATCATAGGAATACTACCAGATCACCTTGCACCAAGCCATAATATCACCTCACATAGTCAAATGGTATCAGCTCTATCTTATGCTCTTTCTTACCATACATCCATATGATACTCTGAAGGGAAAAGGTCTCTTCATGTAACCCCCTCTATGATGGGAAACCCATGTGTGGTTTTTGGATGACCTCACTATCTGATAGGGCATCTCACTGTTGTTTAAACCATGTTAAATCTTAAACTAACCCATCTACCCATGGTAGCTCCATGTCTGATATCCACCTCATAAATCCAACTCTAAATTTTTCTTAGTGTCATGTCATCCATGGTAATTTAACTGGTCATAAAATAGTGATATGTTCATACACCTAATAGTGGATTAGGAAGCATACACTCATCCCATACCATTTATGCACTCGATAGCCCCATAAATATTGATAAAATTATACCAATAGTATAGGTTATCATACATATACTATCTGATCCTCATGAATCTCTACTAAAACACTTTTTAGAGCCTAAGGATACCTACCACCATTAAAATTAGGAAATGCATATAAAATAACTATTATCATCAACATAGTCATCAGTTTCCTCTTAGTGTTCAACCAATAAAGGTCCTCAAAGTAGAAACCCACATCATGGTATCATGTATCTAATACATGTTCACCATATAATAGGTCCATCTATGATTCCATCTCATCACTATGAATTGGCTCCACCACTAAACCCTATATAGGTAGCTTCAAGACCTTATGGACATCCTCTAAATTGATGATAAGGTCTCCTATTGACAACCAAAAAGTGTTGGTAGCTAGGTCCCATCTCTTAATGAAGGCTACCGATATAACTATATCTTGAGGCACATGATAAAAGTGTCACATGCCACCTAGACTCACCACCATCATGTGGTCCCACTCATCCCCAATCATATCTCTATATATCTCCTCAAGTAGTGGCTATACATGATCCTACATCATGAATAGTGACCTCAACTACAAAGATATATATTCAACTTAGTTCAATCTACACCTTAAAAATCAAACACACATTTCCCCTAATCTATCATAGTCTCTACACTTATGCACTTACTTATGCTCATTACTTCTCACACTTGCCTACACCAATAACCGTATTGACTACCCATAGGATCCTTTTGCTTACCAAAACCTTTAGTTACTCTAACCTATAGCTACTCTTAGTTATCACACTTAAGATTAGTACCCTTCCACTAACCATAGCTAAAGTCAAAACCAATCATACCCACACCTCCTAGATCCTTTTTTAGCCTTTAAACCTTCCTAAATCTTCACATACACATTCTAACACATTCTACACATTTTAAACATATATATTATTTTACCCCCATACCATTTACCCCAAGACTGATGTTGGTTGACCCTCGACCCTCGACTGACACTGATTCTTTGTTGCCTAAAATCAATTGAATTTCAATCGATATTATCTCCTTATCAACTGATGTCGATCGACCCTCGATCAACATTGGTCACTATATTATTAGGGTTAAACTATAAATCCTAATTTTTTTTTACCTAAAACCCACTCTTTACCTTTCCCTCTCTCTTCTACCCTACCTAAATAACTTTTAGCTACCCTACCCTCTACTTTATATCAAAGATCTATCCCATATCCTTAAAATCCCATAATAATTCAAAAAATAAAAACCATTAATAAAAAATATGCAATCCCACCAACCTCATCTTGCACCCACCTCCATGGTGGCACCCACGTGCTAACCACCACTTTCTTTCCACCCAACACTTGTCATCCAGTAGGCTACATAATTGATTCTCTATGTTCTAATTGATCCCCTCACTCTACCCACTTGGCACTCTCTCCAACACTCTCCCACTTCCACTAGCACATGAACCACTCACCTCTCATAATCAATTAGTCTAGACACATGCTTTTCATCTCAAGTCACTCTTGCTAAAGACAAATGGAAACAAAAATTAAAAATAACAATTAACAGTCACTTTTGACATTTGGGGTCATCAACCACCTTCTTTAGGGTTTGGTTGACGATTGATATCGGCCATCCCTTGGGTTGGGATGATCGATGTCAATCAATTTTACCTTGGAATAATCAGTATCAATCGTATACTTTAGGGTTTCAACCCTAACTCCTCCCCCAACCTTGGCCCCCTTTACACCACAAGGGATCTCTTTCCACATACACACATCACCACCCTACAACACTCAAAGATCACCTTATTCTCATTCATCACCCACATAAATTTTTTGATTACTCTTGTCAACCTATCACATCTTTTTTGTGACAAACTTACCTTAGTCACTTTGACCATACCATTGACCTTACCATGTTTGACACCCTTACACACATTCATTTCTTTGTGCACAACCTTTTAGGTGCATCAGAACATGCTCACTTGTGGTCCCACTACCTATAACCCATTTAGTCTTCTCAGGATTACACCCTCCTTTTATCTCCCTAAAAACATAGATACCACACCTTAGAGACTTTCATTTATAAGTGCAACCCATATCAACTATGCCTAATGTTGTTACCTAGTTCACCTACACTTTTATCCTAAGTAAAACCTTATTTCCTAATTCATTCGACCATGGAAGACTCATTTAGGTATAATTTATGACATTTTTCTTCATTATAATTTTGTGTGTACTTTTATGCTTTGATACCTAATCACCCAAACCACATTATTACCCACTTGTCAAACCCAAACTTGACTTCATTTTCACCTCATCGCTTCCCAATTTGAGTGGGAACACCTCTTTCCATACTTGGGCATCCAACCTTCCACTACATCATTCATTTTTTTTGTAGCTTATTGATGTAACCTATGCAACAAAAAGGGGCACAATGTAGACACTAGAAAATCATACCAATGGTTTTAGTGATCACAAATCACTTTTTTCAACTGCCTTTCCTCCTTGGGTTATAATATTTCTTAAACAACTTTAAACACCCATTTACCCCTCACATACATTTAAATAAATAAACTAATTAATTAAATTAATAAAAGTCCATTTACACTTCACCTAACTAAAACCAAGGCTAATTTAGTGACATCTAGCCTTATAACCATTTCATACCTTGGCATTTAAAGTCCTAACCACATAGACGATTTCTTCCCACATGCCCATGCTACCTTAAACAAGATCAAACCACTTTTAATGGTCTTAATGACCAAAATTAAGTGTAAAACACTATTTTGGGCAAGTTAGATCACTTCCACCTTAACTGACATCAATCATCTCTCAACTGATGTTGGTTGAATAGGACTAATGTCGATTACTTAAGGTTAACCTAGGACCCTTACTTAGGAGGTTGAATCATTTTAAAGAAGAACTAGAACTCTTATGTGAATCTAATATTTCTAGTAAATCAAAGAACTAGTCCATAGATCAGGAAGTGCTTCATCACCTCAATACTGAGGATTCAAGCATCATTACTCTACCCATTTTATTCCAACCTTCTAATTAGCTCACACTCAACTTCAAAACATCTTCAGGCCAACAAATCCATAAAAAATAAGTATATTATACTTATTATAAGTTTAATTATTTAGTTTTTTTAGTTTATTACTTTCACTCCCTTTTAGTCTCTCCCCACACTCTCTTTTATGTTAGATTTGTATAAATCCAACACCCCCTTTTCTACTATAGACACTGGAAATTCACACATGATGGTTCTAAATGTCACAATTCCTTTGGACCACCTTAGGACCCCCTTGGGCTCAGCCTAGACCATTCAACCAATAAACCTACCTAATTCTAGTTAGTTTGACCTAAAGAATTAACCCAACTTTTAAATCAACTTGGCCTTGATCCTCAACCACTGATGATCACCCTAACCATTGGTGATCACCATTACCATCGATGATCAGGTTCCACCACCTAAACCAACTTAATTGACCCTTCAATCCTCTTTTCTTTTTTATAATTAGCTCACCTAATGCATGTGTGAGCCAATGCATGCACAAGTAATATTTAGATAGTAAGTTGAACCTCTTATTTCATATTGTTTCACCTCTCCTTCCTTGCTTATAAGAATAGAGGATTAGGAGGTGAAAATGGATCCATCTAAGACTTCAAGAGCTTTTGCATCTAAATTTCCTTTATAAATCACTTTTTCCATTAGCCTAATGATCCAATCATCACATCATAGAGTTGATGTATCACCAGCCAAGTATTGTTACTCTATCAGAATCATGGCAAACTCCATCAATGAGCCAACCACCTCAACCATTCACCTGACTAACTTATAAAAAGCTAAGTATTTGTTTCCAATCTATTAATTACCTTGTTTAAATTTCAAAATTAGCCCAACATAAATCAATCTCCCAAATTTTCCTTATGTGACCCATCAATCTAACCTTTTTATCACCCAAACCTAACACATAGTAACCATCGACAATCATCTTATCCATCGATAGTATTTCCAACTACTGATGGTCTATCCAATCGTTGATTGTCATATCAACTATTGATGGTTACCTCAACTGCTGACAATCACACCAACTATCAATGGTCATTATGGTAGAAAATAATAGAAAGCTATTTTCACCCACTTACCCTTAACCAAATCCAAATTTATTTTCATCTACCTATTAATAGACCCCCAACCTATTTTTTGAAGCACACCTAACTTATTTAGCATTTGTATTGACCTACTTATTACTATATTAGTTATTTAAGTCTTTTTATTTATCAAGCATTTATTGTATTCAATTTCATTACCTTTTGATTATTGATGCAAGTAATTTATCTTTTGTTTTCTAAGATTATTTTTTTAAAACTTGTGGATTGATAGCCCCTAAGGAAGCTCTTGCTTTTGGGATCTAGCTAGCGCTAGGTAATCCACCTGACTATCTATCTAACCAGCCATTTTATTTAGTGTTATCTTATTTTTAGGTCATTCCTCCCAAGCCAAAGAGGAGATCTTTAAAATCTTTTGATTCAACATGCGCACAACCAAGCAGGTTTTTTAACCATACCCATATCTAATTTATTTCTTTTTCCTCTCTTGGAATATAAGCTAAAATTCTTTGAAACATTCTGGAATGCCCTGTGGGACCCTGAGTCTCTACTTGGGTTTATTTTGTTTGCATTTATATGCTCTTCTCTGCATTTTGTTCTCATAAATGAATTAAAATTTCTTTTGGGTTTAAAATCAACTGCATACATTGGTTGCTTACAACTTTAGCTCACTTAGTTAAATTAAATCAAAGTAATTAAATCATAACATCACTTATACCACACACACAAACTAAACCACCTATATCAATCAAACATTAAAAATAAATTGACATAAGGCATGATTAGGATTTCATCACCTAGCGGTCACCTTACCCTTTCTTAAAAATCCTACTTGGATGTTATTACTAATTAGAGAACCAACTCAGCTCTCTGGTTGAGTATAAACTTTAGAAATAGGTATATATTGGCTAAGCACCTTATACCCTTATCACTACGATGTGTGAAGTGAGGGGTTATGCCCCAATACCAAGCCATGTATTGATTTTCAACACAAATCCTTTTAAGAGCCTAAACACAACCTAAAACTAACCATAGACTTATTTTGTATTACCCACTCTACAAGCCAATTTTAGTCACACAATTTCTTACAAAGCTTAGGGCATAAGCCAAAAGAGAGACTAAAAATAAATTTAGGACTTAATGTATTTTTTAATGTGTGTTTATTTCCTTTCTCATTTCTTATATTCTCTCTATTTTAGTGATGAGATTGTTTTCATATTCTTTCACCCTTCTCTTGTATGGTATTGACTCACCAATAATAAAAGAATCTAGTAAAACATAACCCATCACCAAACCAATCAACCTCTTCTACCTCGTCACCCATGGAGTTTGTCTCTAAACTAGAAGACTCTCCTCGCCCTTTGGGAAGTCCTTCCTTCCCTTGGGTAGTTCCTCAAGGAGATACAAACTGTTCCACCTTCATAGATAATAATCTTGTGGCCTTTAAACATTATCTCAATACCATGACTCACCATACCCCTGCTTCAGTCCCACCTATGGACCCACCTTATAGCATGCCTTCCTACCTTATAGGGAACCCTTATATTTCTATAATCACTACCCAACTATTGAATACCCAAGCATCTTCATCCACTAATAACCCCTTTGATACTAATATGGAAAACCAACCTTCCCAACAAACTAAGACCCTTATGCCTTCTACCCCCACCACCAACTCCTCTATCTTAGGAACAACACAACCATTAACCACCTATACTCCCATCACCATGGGAACACCTACTACTAGCATTATCAACCTTCCTTCAGCTGCCCCCAATCCATTATTCACTACTCCACTTCAAAATCTTGTGGTGTCTATACCTTCTACCTTACCATTAATCAGTACAAAGCTCACCACCTTCCTTTAGTTATAAACCCAACCACAAATCCTACCCAACCTACCTTAACCTATCAATAGGTTCCCATCACACCTAACTTGGGTTACATCCCTAACCTACAAGGACATGTACCTTTACCCACTACCCAACCACCTACATCCACCTACCCTTACATAACATCCATCCAACCACCTGTGTTTGCATACCAATATGTGGTAACTTATCAACCTCCCACCAAGTATCAATATATTACCCAACCATAACAATAGTATGCACCTCACAAATTTTTAGGCACATAACCCCAAATAAATTTGATGAAAATGTTCATGGATAAAATTACTATCTTAGAGTCATCCATCTCTATTTCTCACAACATCTTATCATACGACCAGATTTGTAACAAACCCATTCACCCATCTATCCCTATCAAACCATATCTTTGTTAGTGGGAACTTCCTAAGTTTTCTAAATTTCAAAGTAAGGAGGATCCTAAACAACACCTTAGGGAATTTAGGTATGCATGTTATTTGATTTCCTACGATGATTACCTCCTTTTTCATGCCTTCCCCATATCCTTGTTCAGTCCAACATTAGACTGGTATAGTGTCATAACCAAACACTCTCTCTTCTCCTTCAGCCAACTATCCCAAACTTTCTTAGATCACTTTTTAATAAACATCTCTAAGAAAGTTTCCATCATGGACCTTTACTCTATCTGGAAATTTGATGAATCTATTTTTGATTTTATAGCTCATTGGAGGAGCCTAATCATTTAACTTTCCTTATCTTTACCCCAACCTAAATTGAGATAAATGTTTGCTCAGGCATGTGCCAAACACATCTCTTATACATTGCATGTGTAAATATTTAGAACCTTTGATAAAGCTTTTACCATGGTGCATAAGCTATAAAATAGAGCCATCGATGAAGGAAAGTTAAAGTTGAAAAAAAAGAACTCTACCTATAAAACCAGTGAGGCCTCTTCCTCTAAACCAAGCAACCAAACCAATACCATTGCCAAAATCAAGGGAACTATGAATTTAGTTGTCTTTAAGACCACTCTTCCATCTATCAATCAACCAAACTCCTCTAACTCCTCAAAATAAAACACGAGGAACTAAAACCAGAACAATCAAAAGTAATTTACTCTACTTGGGGAATATTATGCTTCAGTCCTAGAGAAATTGCTAAAAGCTAATATCATAAAAAATTACCATCAAACCCACACAATAATTTGATTCCTCTCATCTTGTACTTGGTTGGTACAATGAGAATGACCTATGTGCTTTCTATCAAGTAGTGGGGCATGATGTTAGTAGGTGTTATACCTTCAATAATGTTTTCCAAACCCTCATTAACAAGGGGGAGTTTATATTGGATAACCCAAATGTACCTCTAGACCAAGCCCTTGACATTTTCAAATAACCTTTTCACAATTATGCACCTACTAAAAATTAGATAAATAGAGCTGAGTCTTCTCATGACGCCCATAACGTCAATATGGTTCTTGACATGCTCATTGCTAAAGAACTTACCACCCAATCTACCTATTTTTTACCCTCTCCACCTATCAAGATAGAATAATTACTTTCTCTTCCTTTGTAGACCTGAATTGAGGAAGTAACCCTTTCCCCTCCTCTACTTATTGAGGTAGTGGATTCATCAACCACTCCTTCAACTAATATACCAAAGCAAACAACCATCACCAATTTATCACCTCCCTTAATTATTGAGCAATTCACTTCCCCTTTAGAGATCATTCCCAAAGAAGAAAACCCCACATTTGTACCTCCCACAAAGGAAACACCCATCCAAACCTTACATCCTTTGATTTAGGAAAAGGATGAGGTCACCATTCCCATTTCTCAACCTATGAGTTCATCTTTTAAGCCCACTACCTTGGAGATAAGACCAACCTATAAACCATACTCTAGATTAGTTTAGAGATTGAAATTTGTCTCCAAACCTAATGTGGATTGAGCCACATTTTGGTAGAAATTGGGGATCCCTTACAACACCAAACAAGATGCTCCAATCACCTCTTAGATGGGCCAACCTACCACTTCCATTATCCAATAAGCTATCATGTCAATTGAACTGATAAAAACCTCTACCAACTTGGTCATCTCTCAACCATCTAAAGCAACCAAATCCCAAATAACCAAATCATCCTCTATCACTTCAAGTAAACCAATAAAAAACCTTGGTGTCTTCCCTATGTAGAGCCTTAATCTTCCATCCTTAAAACTAGAGCTAAACTCACCAGGCCCACCAACCAAGCACCAAACCAAATTAGCCAAGGAGGTAAAACTAGAAAAAGGCTAGAAAGTCAAACTTCTACCTCCTTCAACCTTACCCACTATTTTAGGGCCTGATTCCTCTACTTTTATTAGGAAGGTAACTATTCTAACCAAAACCCAACCACCACTTTTGGTTACCCCATCACTCTTATTTTCTAACATGCCCATCTTCACAGAGCCATCAATAACCATACTACCTATCCTAAAACCTCCTACCTCCAAATATCAACTTCCACCTTACCAAAACCAAAACCATCTACTAAGAACACCACCTTACCCAAGACCTATACCACCAAGCCCCTTTCTAAAAAGACTTCCATCTTACCAACCAAGGCCAAAACCTCTAAATCCTTGCCAACTTTAGCTGAGTCTTACTCAACTATTTTCCAAAGGTTAATGTAAGCCTCTTTTTTGACCCTACATCCTATTAGACCATTGGACCCTCTTGGTCCAAAACTAGTCTAGTATAATGACCACCAAGTATGCTCCTATCATAAGACACCTAGGCATGACATAAAGAACTATAAAGCTCTCCAAACCACACTCTATCAGCTCTATGATGAGGATGATCTATTAACATAAGAACCTCCCACAAGCTCACTACCAATCCAACAAACAAAAACCACTACCCAATGCCTACCTACTCCTCAACCCTCCCCTTTGAGTGATGGGGAACTAAACCAATTCAATTCACCAAATCTTCCCTCTATTGATACTATCCTTGTGGTAACCTAATCACATGCTCATTAAAAGGATAAGGGGAAGCCTAAAGTGTCTATCCCATGGACATGCCCATCTTTTACCTCCCAACTAAATTATACCCAAGCATCTTCACGTTCAGTCAAACCCAGGGTATCTATTTTAGGTGCCTCTCAATCCAAACCATATGAATCAATTAGGAGAGTGGTGCTCAAACAACTTCACCATACTTCAATAAATATGAGCCTATATGAGTTTATTTCCACCTTGCCTCATCATCACCAAGCAATTATAGAAGCATTACAATCTATAGAGGTCCAACCTAAAGACCCTCAACCTCTAGAAGCCTTTGTTAGCACTCTCCAAATTTCTAACCTTATCACTTTCAAGGATTTAAAAATACCTTCTATCCACTATGATGATCTAGATCCCCCTATTTTCATCATTGCCTACATAAACTAAACACAACAAATGGGTTATGATTGATGGGGGAGACAACATTAATATCATTTCTTCCCATACCTATGATCAACTTCAACTACCCAACAATATCATGTTCATAACCTTGACCATCCTTCGATCCTTTAATGACACCATGGCCACAACTCTAGAAATTGTTATCCTTCATATCCATTTAAGGCATTGCGCACTCCCCAAAATCTTATATGTAGTAGAAGGTGAATTATAGTATAATGTTCTATTGGGATTACCTTGGATCCACTCCATGGGTTTTGTACCCTCTACCCTTCATCATTGCATCAAATTTGAACATGAAGGTTAGGTTTTCACTATACAAGTTGACCCAAGTCCCTTTTCATCATGTAACATGACTTATCAACCCAATGACATCCTCTTACCTCTATCTAGAACACCCTCATCAACCAAAGACAAGCCTTCAACCACAAGAGATCAAGCCATATCTTATTCTACCAATGAGGAATATACTAACTCATCAATCCCCTCAGACTAAATCCCTACCACAGACCACTTAGAATCTACATTCCAACATTTCTCACTTGGGGAATGTCATCTCTTGACCCTTGATGCCTTTCCTACTCCCCTTGAGTATGAGTAACTTAAAAACCAACCCAGCTATGACCCCAACATTGGATTCATTATTACCCTTGGAACTTCAAACTATCAAACTCCTTTCATCTATGGGGGACTTGACAAACCCCTTGGTTTTTCTTTCACCACAACTATTCACCTCTAGCTTCTCCTATGTAGATAAACCTAGTTTTGCCAAGACATAAATTCATATGTGTGCTTGGAGGGGATTTGGTCTTGGAATATATGAATAGGGGCCACATGAGATACTTCCAATCTAGACCTAAAAACCCCATGAGAAACATGGTTCAATATTCTCTCCACCAGACCAACAAACCAACTCACCTCCCACCACCAACATTGACGAGGAATTCCCATCCTTGATGACTCCTTCACAATCAAGATCAAAAGATTTTGACATCATCCCACCTAATTTTTTTTCCATCAACTTGATTAGCCTTGGACCCCTAACTTATCAAAAAGAAGGGGAAATCGTAACCATCCCTTTGACCCACCCAAAGATGATAGAAAATGACTCTCCTACCATTAACACCATTTAGTGTCAGGATGATGATTTTATTCTCACCTATCTTGGTACCCTAGATTCTTCCATCCATAAATCCTTGCCTCCAAAAAATTAAACCATGGTGAATAAATCCACCATGGATATCAACTTGGGCACTCTAGAAAATTCTCACATTATCAAAATTAGCCAATCATTGAATTTCAAAGAGCTTCGAGACTTTCATTCTTACAAGACCACAACATAACATTTGCATGGTCTTACAATAACATGCTAGGAATTAAATCCTCCATTTCTACTCATAACATAGTCACCAACCATGATACCAAACCTGTCAAGAAAAAACTTTGTCAAATACACCCTTGCATATCCCTTCTCATCAAAGAGGAGCTTCAACATCTCCTTTCTGTCAATTTCATTCAACCCATTAACTATCCCCAATGGGTCTCAAATGTTGTTCCTATCACCAAAACCATAGGGGGACTACAAATTTGTGTGGACTTTTATGACCTCAACCTTTCTTACCCAAAAGATGACTTTCCTCTACCAAGAATCAACTAGCCAGTTGAACTTACAATCAGCCATGAGATGTTATCTCTCATGGATGTATTATTAGGTTATAATCAGATCCTAATTGCCCCTAAAAATCAACACAAAATTGCCTTTATCACCCCATGGGGGACCTTCAGCTATAGAGTCATGCCTTTTGGTCTAAAGAGCCTTGGGGCAACCTACGAACATGACATGACTTATATCTTCCATGACCTTATCCACAAAATCATTGAGGGCTATGTGGAAAATCTACTTGGGAAATCCAAATATCATAAAGATCATTTGGCTATTCTCAAAATTATCTTTGAATGACTCATCCATTACCATGTCTGCCTTAACCCCAAGAACTGCATTTTTGGGGTCTTATAAAAAAAATCCTTGGCTTTATTGTCTCCCTTCAAGGAATTGAAGTCAATCCGACCAAAATCAAATCCATCCTCGACATGCTTCTTCCAATCAAACTAAAGAAACTCCATAGTTTGTAGGGGAAGCTTCAATCCATTCACCACTTTATCTCTCAACTCTTAGACTAATGCCAACCCTTCCACCACCTCCTAAAGAAGGATGTCCTTTTTAAGTGGAACAATGATTGTCAAAATGTCTTTAATTCACTAAAAGGGTACCTTCCACCTGTCCTCACCCCTCCCAAGGATAACCAACCTTTATAATTTTATATCTCTACCATCGACCACTCCCTAGGAGCAATGATTAATCATCAGGATGAACAACACAAAGACCAAGTTGTTTACTACATCAGTCACATAATTGTAGAGTACAAGACTTGGTACACTCATACTGAGAAACTTTACCTAGCTATGGTATTCATGGCCACCAAGCATTGCCACTACCTTCTTAACCACAAAAACTATGTTATAACCAATACCAACCCACTCAAGTATATTCACTCCAACCCATACTAAAACTAATGTATGACTAAGTGGCTCATGCTTTTATCTAAGTTTGATCTTGAGGTTATTTATCATAAGTCAATTAAAGGGAAAGTCATTTTTGACTAATTGGCTGAAACACCTTTAGCAGATAACCAACCTCCTCTTGAGTTTCTAGATGAGTCCATCATGACCCTCTCTCAATCAAACTCACCTATCAAGTGACCATTTTATTTGATGGATCAAAGTGTCAATGCGGTGGGGGAGCCAACATTATCCTTATTCCACTTCATGGTGAACATCTTCCCTTATCCTTCAAGCTAGATTTTGAATGTATCAATAATATGGTTGAGTATGAAGCCCTAGTCATAGGCTTTCAAACCACGTTAGCCTTGGAAGTCAAGATGGTCAATATCTTTGGTAACTTTCAACTAGTGGTCAATCAAATCAATGGCTCTTACCAATGTAAGAATGACATTTTGCAGTAGTACAAATAACCAGTTGAATAACTCTTAACATCATTTGAATACTACAATATCTAATCAACCCCATGATCTCCCAACAAGTTTGTTGATACCATGTCTTCCCTCACCTCCCAGATCCCATCTATACCCTCTAAATCTAAGATATTTTTCATTATCCATAGACTTACCCAACCTTCTTATGCTAAACCAAATTTTCCCACCATCTTTTGTGTGGAAGAGACCCAACTTGAACTTTGTTATCAATAGAACTTTGACTATCTGAACCTTGACATCATTCCTTCTAGTCTTTCCAGGAATGCTCGAAGATCATTTATCCAAAGTACCTCATGCTATACCATTATGGTGGGAATTATTTACAAGCAACACTTTGATCATCTCCTCTTCTATTGCCTATGTAGTCATAAAACCTCTAATGCTATTTGAGAAACACATGATGGGGTATGTGGGGGATACTTTAGTGGCTTATCCATCACTAAATGAATCCTTTGCCTTGAATATTACTAGCCTACCCTTAAACGAGACTGTTGTGATTATGTGAAAAAGTATGTTAAATGTCAATAGCATGCCAATTTTCATGATGCACCTAGCCATATTATTCACGTATCAATTGATTTTTGACCCTTCTCATAATAGGGTCTAGACCTTATTGGTGAAATTAACCCTCATTATTTATAATGACATCATTCTATAATTACTATGATCAAATATTTTACCAAATGGGTGAAGGATACTCATCTAGTCTCAACCAAAGCGAAAAAGATTGTCAACTTCATCAACCATCACATCATCTACCATTTCAGTGTTCCTTAAAAAATTATCACTGACAATGGAAAATAGTTTAAAAGAAAATAAGTCCAAGGTATTTGTGATGAATTTGGTATCAAGTTAATTTTATCATCACCCTATCACCCTCAAGTGAATGGTCAAGCAAAAGCCTCTAACAAAATTCTTGACAACATGCTAACTAAAATGGTTATTACATCTCATCAGGATTGGTATTTTTACATCTCCTTCAACTTATGGGCATATTATACTAGAATTTAAACCCCCACAAGTTCTACTCCATTTTCCCTTATATTTAGAGTAGAGGTTATCTTACCTCTTGAGGTCCAAATTCCTTCTCTTTGCATATCTTTGCAAGATCTCATTGCTGAAGATGATTATCATCAGTACTGTTTAGCCTAGCTAGAGCTACTTGATGAGTGTCATTTAGCCACCCTCACCCATCTTCATGTCTATCAAGAGCGAATCAAACATGCCTATAATAAACAACTTAGAGTGAAATAATTCAACATTAGAGACCTCATCCTAAAGGAAAACCAAGATATCACCAATATGGAGAAAAGGAAGTGGGGCAAGATTAATTTCAACTGTCTTGGACCTTATATCATAACCCACAAGTATGGATTAGGAGCTTACCAATTGTCCTCTATTGAGGGAAACCCCCTGATCCCCTCAATGCTTTGCATCTACATCCTTTCTTTTGTTAAAGAGGATCAAATTCACCTTTTATCTAACTTAAAATCATCCCTTGCTTACAAAACACATTCATCTCCCTATTTTGAGAGAAATTAATTAAAATTAAATCATGTAATTATCCATCACAATAATAGCTTGATCTTAAATAATGGGTACCATGACTCTACCCATGGCATGATCCTTATGGTACTTTTGCTCCTTTTCATAGGATAGATTCGCATGGTCGTTGTCACCTAAACCTCTTTACACCTAATCAACCTTATTATGATTTTAGTTTTTGCCTTCATAGAGGTCAACCTTTAAGCCTATATAAGCAAGTCTATGTCAAAAAAAATCAAAATCAAAATAAAATTCATAACCAAAAATAATCATGGGTCATCCCTAGCATTTGCAGACTGGTCCCTCGAAGGACAATTTTTGAAAACATATTCAAAATTGATTACATTAAGGTGGACTGCTCCTTTGAAGGACAAATATCAATCAATATTAAACAAAGCACACAAAATTAGACCACTCCCTTAAAATATGGTTAAGTAAAGCATTTGTCAAAGCAAGAAATTTATTGGAAGCTTCCCACATTGATCATCTTCCCCTAACCCTCCTAAGCAATAAAAAAATAAGCAAAAGAACCATTAACAAGCAAAAGAAAAAATAAAATAATTTTTAAAGCTGTAATTGGCTTTCATAAACAATAATTTTGAAAGCCACAATCGAATCTCATGAGTGGACTTACCACATCAATAAATCTACACTTTGTATGACATAGAATTGTTTATTCTAACTCTTTGGTAACCTCTAGAAGAGGCATGCTGGTCTCATAAGAAGGTTCCATTTTCATCCATCTCCCCTTTGTGCACTATGAAGCAAGGGATTTTTGAGCTCACTTGACATTATATGATCAAGATATATTTTTAACCAATTTAATGAACACTAATGTGAAGCATTTTAAGGGCCCATGTTCCTTAAATCAATCCAACTTCCGGTTTTTTATTAGTCTTTACTAAAGAAGGAGAATTATGCCCTCTTCTTATACTGTCATGACTGTCTGATATATTCATTAAGACATTTGTCTCTTGATTATATTCTTTTTCTCACATCTAGTGTTATTATTCAACTTAATTTATGCGGTTTATCTTAAGCAAAATAACCATAATCATAACATCATATCATAATGTATCACAAACAAAATTACACATCATCAACATATACATCATCATATCATAGTCATAACATCCATGAGCAAATAAACAAAAAAGCCTTTTTTACCACATGTCTAAATCTAAGCAAGGAAGCATATACTCATTAAGTTTTAGCATGAAGATCATTATCTCATCAACATCATCATGAACATAAAAACAAAATGCATCTCATCACATGCCTAGCTAGGTGTGTCTACATCAGTATCCATATCCATAGCATGCACATAATCAATATAGCATAATCAATGATCAACATAACTATAATAAACATCATAAACATAAACAACAAATCAAAAACCATGAATGATAGCAATAAATGAGGATAAAATCTATAAATCATGAGTCTATCATCCACAACATCATAATGTATACAACAATATACATATCTCTCTCTCAAAATGGACATCTCTCCACATTGGCTCACAGGCTGGTAATCAAAATGATATACAACTAAATATAGTATCTCATAATTATATCATGAATATGCCCCTAGAGCACCACTGTCTTCTAGAGCACCACTACCTCTTGGTGCCTATCCTCTTTAGGTCCCTACCTATCCACCTACAAAATTAACCCATTGATTTGGTGTCATCACACTAACACCACCTACCAAACCAACTCTATATTTGCCTCATCAGGACTCATCTAAATAACTTCTTAAGACTATGGCCTCATAGAAGTGTAGCTCCTCCACTATGGTTAAATACCATGCCATAAGGATAATTCTCAATGGTCCTATAGATGATGTGGCTCCTCCTTTGGTCTGTCTCATGGAGTCTCTCTCATGGGTAACCAAGGCTAGTGTAACTTTAGCCTAATCCCTCTCACTTGTAACAATATCTATCTGATCATGTGTTGTAGCTACTTAACCTTGTAAATATGCCACTTGAGCATATGTTGTGGCTATTGTTGTTCCTACCTATACACCTAGGTTAACCCCCTATACATGTACTTACTAACTTCTACCAGCTATTTCAACATCCATAAGCCACCTACCACCATCATTACCACAAAAATCTACTGCTGTATAAAGATCCTAGTACTATGTAGGGTAGCCATCTATAAACCTTGCATCATATATCTCAACCCTAGATGATAACTCCTCATGATCAAGTAATGTTTAGATTGGCTATGGTTTAAGTGGTAAGATATCTACATCCTCCCACCTATATTTAGGAAATGGACCTAAAATCCCTTATACCAGGCCAAACTATCTCCACACCTTATCAAATGAGATGAGCTCTACCTCCCCATCCAACCTATTGAGGATCTACCTATAACTCTATAAAGATAATGTTTGTTTCCTATATCTAACCCAATTTAGAAACCTAATGTATGGCCTCTAGATCACGTCACCAATAAACAATGCCTTTAGTCCACCTTTGAACCAATCAATGTCATGCACCCCTCTACCCGGTCCTGACAAAGCAAAATCATTTCTCCACCTCATGAATCCAACTATTGGGTCCATCTACGCATAACCCTCCCATAGTAGCCCCATTGGCCATAGAACTCAGATGTGTTCATATGCCCAATAATGTAGCATGAACTTGATGTTAATGCCATATCTCTTATGAGCTCTGAAACCCTATAGCTCCCTGTATATCTAAATAAGAAACATAAGTACCCAACCAAAAACTATGTGGCCTAGTAGAATCTAAACCAGAACCCCCAATAGTAGCTAGGGAAACCTCCCATTTCTTGAATCAAGGATAGAAAAACAAGATACTACATTCATCATCATCATCACCATCATCACTAGTCTCCTCTCACTCATCACCCTCTAATAGAGTGAAGTGTAGCTAAACCTTCCAATGTGCCATCTGATAAGATCATGGTCATCTCCACATAGTAGATCTAAAATCTCATTTCTCTCCTCCTACTTGATGTGATTAATAATCTCACCTCAAATAGGTAGCTATGTAATCCTATGAATGTCCTCTAGTAAGATAGTCATCTCACTAGTTAGTAGAAGGAAGGTGTTCGTGGCTAGATCCCATCTCTCGATGAGGGCCACGATCATCACCACATCTTGCAACACATGATGGTAGTGTAACATCACTCTAAGGCCAACCTCTTGCATGTGATCCCAATCCATTAGGCTCATCCCTTGATGAATCTTATGGAAAATGTGAGGCACTCAATCTCACATCTTAATCTATTCTCATCCTTGCAAGGTTTGTTAACAAATAAACTTAGATCATCATGCTTTTCCTATGAACTATACCTTTTCACCTCATTGACCTCACTTAAATATGCCTATTTTACCTATATGAGCTACATCACCCTATTTAAACCTACCCTTATCTTGAAAAACTACCTTAAAATCCCAACACTATCACACTCGACCTAATTGCCTTAGCTTTTTATCAAAACACTTGGATACTTAGTTGACTGTTGATGATCACCATGACTATCGATGATTGGGCCACCATTTTACCTATGACCACTAACCATCAATGGTTAGGATGAATACCAATGGTCACTATTCATGAATGTTGATGGAATATCTCAACCCTACCCCCACCCAAAAACACACTCAAAATAGCTAAATTTCTACAAAATCCTACCTATATCCTACTCCTACCTACCCATACTACACTACCCCTTCCCAATTTCACTTTCACTTACAAAACTACCCAAAAACCAATTAAAAACCAACTACCTAGGTCAAACCTAATCTACCCTACCCAACCATAATTAACTAAGTAATTACCATACCATGATATATTTAAAAAATCAAAATCTCATCTATCTATTGAATACAACCCCTACCTCATTCCTCAACCATCGTTGAGGAGGAATTTTGGGTTTTACTACTCGGTCACATCTTCATCCACCCCACATCCTAGAGAGGTCCACCCTTCAAAGCTCGATCAATAATTCAACTCAGCACCTCACCCTTAGCAAATGACCTTCACCACAAAATGTCAAGACACAATTCATTAAAGTTAAAAAGCTCAAATGAGTGAAAATGACTTGTTGAGTGACTTTTAATCTCCACCCTTCTAAGGTTTTGAACCTAACTACTGACGGTCAGGGTGACCACTGATGATCAACTTCAAGACCCTTAATCATCGATGATCAATATCTTGAGATTTGTTTTCACCCCCCCATAATAACAGATTTTCAAAAATTTTGAAACCCAAATCAACACCCCACACATGGATTTTGCTTTCTCCACCCATCTTGTCAACCACCTCATCACCTTTCCATTGGTCCATTTCAGCCCAAACTAGTGCATGCTTTATGACAACTTTTACTTAGTCTCTTTTGATTGAAATGATAACTCTTTCCATGTTGACCACTTTTTTGAACTTGCACTACCTTTCACACACTTGACCAATTGGTGTCTTCTCAGAGCACTTCCTACCTTGGATACCCATAAAAATACATACCTTACCTAGGATTTTTGTGTTTATGAGTGTTTATAACTAGCATGCCTAAATACGGTCATGTGATCTACTTGGTACTTATCCTTCTAACACCAACCTTAATTTTTATCAACTATGGTAACCTAGTCAATGCACGATCTTAGCTATCACACTTTTGTTACACTTTATGCACTTGTTTGTGCTTTAGTGCTAAAAATCTGATGTCTACCTTCATCACCACCTTCACCACTTGTTAAACCCATACCTAATTCTATTTCACCTCATTGACTCCCAGTTTGAGGTGGGACACCTCCTCTCATACTTGAGGTAACTCAAACTTTGACCAACAATCCATTTTTCATCATCTTGTTAATATAAACTACATAAAAAAGGGGCAAATTTTAGACACCATAAATCCACACATGATGGTTTTGAATGTCATAATTCCTATGAACCACCTTAAGAACCCCTTAGGCCCAACGTAGACCATTTGACCAATAAACCTACCTAATGTTAGTCAGTTTGAACTAATGACTTAACCCACCTTTTAACTCAACTTGGCCTTCATCCTCTACCATCGATGGTCACCCTAACCATAGATGGTTACCCTGATCATTGATGATCATGTTAAACCATTTGAACTAACTTACTTGACCCTTCACTCTACCTTGCTTTTTTATAATTAGCTCATCTAATTCATGTGCAAGCCAATGTATGCATGAGTTATATTTAAAAAGTAAGTTGAACCTCTTTTTTACATTTTGTTTCACCTCTCCTTACTCACCTATAATAAGAGATGAGTAGGAAGTGAAAAGGGTCCCATCTATGATATCAAGAGCTTTTGCATCCAGAGTTCCTTTGCAAGTCAGTTCTTCTAGAAACCTAGTGATCCAGTCATCACATCAGAGAGATAAAGTTATATCACAACTTGATCAATAACCAAGTATCATTACTCTATTGGAATACTATTAGACTCCATCAATGAGCCAACCACCTCAACCATTCATCTAACTAACTTCTGGCAAGCTAAGTATTTGTTTCCAATCTGTCAATTACCTTATTTCCATTTCATAATTAGCCCAACATAAACCAATCTCCTAGAATTACCTTCTGTGACCCTATCAATCTAACCTTTTTATCACCCAAACCTAACACATATTAACCACTAATGGTCATCATGACCATCGATGATCTGTCCAACTACCAATGGTCATCTCAACCACTAATGATCACCTCAACTATTGATGATCACACCAACCACTAATGGTCACTATGGTAGAAAATAAAAACAAGCTATTTTCACCCACCTACCCTCAACCAATCCAACTTTATTTTTGTCTACCTATTCACATACCCTTAACCTATTTTGTGAAGCACACCTAACTTGTTTAGCATTAGTATTGACCCGCTTAATATTATATTAGTAATTTTAGTCTATTTATTTATCAAGCATTTCTTGTATTTGATTTTATTACCTTTTGATTATTGATTCAATTATCTTATCTTTTGTTTTCTAAAATTAATTATTGAAAATGTGTGGATTGATAGCTTATAAGGAAGCTGTTGCTTCCAAGATCTAGCTAGCACTAGGCAATTCATGTGACTATCTATCTAACCAACCATTACTTTAATGCTATCTTATTTGAAAGTCATTCCTCCCAAGATAAATATATCTCTACAATCATTTGATTTAATTCATACACAAAGTAATTTTTTAAACCATACCCATATCTAGTTTTTTTCTTCTTCTTATCCTTGAATATAAGTTAAAATTATCTAAAACATCCACCAAATCTCCACTAATCCATTCTCAACCTTTGGAGTGTTAAAACCATGTGTTTGATATCCTTGAGTCTCCATTCTACCTTCTTGACCATCAACCAACTTTCAAATATCCCACCAACCCCTTTGTAACCAACCCAAAGCCCATTTTTTCCAAAGCCAAAATTGTGATAAACCCATAGTGATCGACATCGATTAACCTTAACTGACATTGATTATCAATTGACTAGCATTGGTTACCTAGTGATTGACATCAATATTTGTGTGATTATTTTCCCCAAAAATAGAAATTTAAAATCACCTATCAACCCTAATCCAAAATCTAATTTTTTGAGCCCTATCACAACACAGATTCAAAATTAGTTTTTTGAATCACATTTTAGTATTTTAGCATTTATTTTGAACAAGTTAATGTCATTTTGTTAAAAACAATCATATATCTTGGAAAAAAAGTTTATTACATTGTGATTAATTACTTTTCATTACTTTATGCAAGCATATGTTATCATCATTTTTTAGAACTTGATTTTTTAAACAAGTGGATTGATGACCTCCCGTGAAGTCTTTACTTCTTGGATCTAGCACTTGTTAGGAAATACACCCTCTAATATTACTAATCAATCTCAATTCTAGTCTCATTATTATTTTAGGTCATTCCTCCCAAGCCAAAGAGGAGTTCTTCACATTGTCTAATTATGGAGTGTGCAACTATATCTAGGTTCATCTATACCTTTCACTTTCTTTGAGTTTTACTTATTTCCTTAAAGAAAAACCAAATAATATAAAAACATAGTGAAACATTGATGGAAAATCAAGTCCCCTTACATGTTTTTTTATGCAATGCTCATGAAGCTTTAGTTAATTGGAAATCTTACAAGGATGATTTAGCTCTCATAGATGCAAGCATTGAACCACTCATCGATGAGCCTCAGATCATTCCACCTAGTCAACTATGCTAGATTCTCTAGCACAGGAAGATGCCTCCACCTACCAACTGATGCTTGTGTAGGTTCTACAATTTTTTTGTTTTGGTCTATATAATTTATATTTAGCAAGTGTATATAGTAATATACAATTCTAGTCTATTAAAACCCTAAAAGGGTAGTAGACTAATAATATACTTAGTTGAAAACCCATAAGGGTAGATAAGTAGTGTATAAGGGGTGAAAATCAATTTTATGATAGTTTGAGCATCGCTTGTGAATTCCTATGCACTTATATCTTTTATCTCTTTTCTCAATACTTGGATGACTTTACTCTGTGACATTATCTTGGGATGAGATAACCTTTTAAGTTTGGGAAAGTATTAGTGATAAAATGGTAAATGTAAAACTATATGTATGTATGAGAACATCATGTGGTAAGTCCAACTATATTATATTTATGGGTTGTTAGGATTTATTACAAGAATATCCATGTTGTTTAGGTTCCACCAAAGGTGATATGGAGATTTTTAGCATGGTAAATCTAGAAGTTACAATTATAATAAATATTACCTATAATTATTTGTAACAAATGTAACAGAAGGGTTGATGATTGTGTTAATTTTCATATATGTATTAGATTAATAGAATATTTGATATTATTCTCAAATTTTTTTTTCACAACATATTGACAGAACTAGACATTGATCTATGAGGTTTTTCTTTGTTATAATCTCTGATATTATATATTTTAATATGAATCCTAAGTATTTGTATTATTTATTAGTATAATCACAAAATTTCTTATCTTATGATGTCTATTCCATTTATTTATTTAGATGTATCTATTTATTTGTCTATAAGTATTTCTATCATGCATTGAGCCTTTAGATTAGTATATTTCTCTGTGATAAACCTTGTTTATGGATTCCAAGTCTTGACTAAACCTTTTTATAACATTTATAAGTCACTTCACATAACCTAACCCCATAATTAACATGTTCTAGTGAAACCCAAGGACTTTTTCTAACACATTCCATGCTTTGTTTCTCATTTAGGCTTAAGATTAGCCTATCTCAATGATGCAGCCTATAGGTGTCTTGTTAAACCATTTGACTGTGTTATTTATAATTTAATACCTCATCATTCTCAGCACTAACTTTAAATATTAATTTTACATGTTTGAGGTCCCCAAAAAAATTTAGATCATCTCTCAACACCTTATGCCTCTTTATTTTAGTTTAAGAATAGAGCAACCCTCTAAGTAGGCCTATAAGTGCTTCTAGGGTATGAACTATATTTTATGAGTTTGAACCTAATATTCTACATAGGCATGATCTTTGAAATTTGATCTGAGTTATATGGATTTTCATTTGGGCTTATAACTCTTTAAACACTATTCTTTTCTCACTTTAAGCTTAACCAACCTGTGTTCTCTTCATACAATCACTTGTAGGTGTGCACTTAGGATATTGACTGTGTTAGGTGATTTAAGGACATCACCCTTGTCATCACTAACCTTTCAATGATTTTTAAATAGTTAGTAATTTTATATTAGGTTCAAAATTTCTCAAATACCCTTTTATTCTCTCTTTAGCCTAGAAAATGACTTGACCCTCTAAGTTAGGCCTGTAGGTGCTTTGAGAGTGTTTTAACTATGTATCTTACTCTTACTCTCTCCTCATGGAATTTCAAACCTTATCAATAGTCCATGAGCTTAGATAAAGTCTTTAAATAGGTTTATATCATCTCTTAACATCTATCTACCCCTTTCTCTTAGGTTTGAAGTTAGTATACTCCATTAGGTAAGCTTTTAGGTCCCCTTTTTAGGGTCAGGAATATGTTAGGTGTTTAAAACTCACTCTTAGCTCAATAAATTTATCTTAGTTATTGAATTTGGATACTATATCCTATTAGGTTTCAAAAAATATTAAACACACCTCTGTTAGCTCTTATATCACACTTTTCCTTACTCATTTGTACATAGTATTGTATGGACCTATAGGTGTCCTTGAGGTTTTTGATTGTGTGCTTTGGGTTTCAAATTAAGTTTTACCTATCTTATTATGTTTGAATATGTTTAAATCAAGGGAATAAAATTCATTATATACATATTATACTTATTATCCCATGGCACTCTCAACATCATTTGTCTCTTTCCATCAAGTACATAGTTTGTACACAGTGGTATATATGGTTTTTAACTGTGAACTAGTTCTTAGGACTTTCAACAATTAAGTGAACTAATATCTATTCAAAGAGCTTGAATCCATTTACATCTAAGGAGACTTGGAGAATAATCCATTTTATTATTTTTGTTGGTGTTGAATTGATATTGATTAAGTCCAAATGAGGACCTATAGGCTTAGGGCCTGTAGGTCTCATTTGACTGCAAGTGACTACACAAGGTCATCTTCCCTGAGTCTTCAAACTTTTCAAAATTATTAAACTAATTCATACCTCCTAAAAATTTCTTAATGGTATACAAACTATCCAAAACTTGAAATATTTGGTTGAAATATAACTCAATAAACAAGAACAACACAATTCAAATAATGCTATCTTTGAGAAGATGTGTTTTATTAATCAAATTTATAGACCCAAACATATGCTTATCTCTTAGAAGAGATGTCTAATTTCCATTTTTGGTTACATCTTCATTTATACATGCTTTTAAGGTGGGGGGAGGATGTGGAAGGTCACAAATCTTGAGGGAGATGAATTGGTTCGACTTCCATGATTTACAACATAATAGAATTCGAGGAATTACTATTTTTAGGAACTTACTATTTTTAGACTGCACTACTAAAATTGAAATTTGGGGAACTTTATTTTATTTTTTAGGGGTCAAAATTCATCTAGCCACATTCTCCTCTCACCATGTTCTCCTCTTTCTTATCTTTCCAATGGTTCAAATGGTGAGTCAATTGGAGCTACGGTGCAAAAGTTATGGCTCCCGAAAGTTCCATCATCAATTAGGATAGACCCATCACCTAAATTGTCACCTGAATCATTGCCCAAATCATTCCTCCCTCCTTGAGAATTAATGGTCCTAATTCCATCAATATTTTTCATCAAGTGTGGTAGTTGTACTTTGATTTGATTCCTGATGCAAAATTGGAATGGACTATGATTTATGGAACTGTGCAGGGCTTGATTGTTCACCATTTCTATCTGACCATCAGTCTGTGGATGGAAGGTCATGAACTTGTTTAGCTTGGTATCTATTTTCTTTTTTTGTTATGTTACTTATATAGTCAGGGCTACTACATCAACATTTTTTGATTCTTGTGGCTTGACCACCATGAGAACAAATTTCATGGCACTAATCAAAGAGACAAATGTAGAAGGTTATACCTTTGGTACATTGTAGCACCATATTCCAAGAGTGAGAGTAATCCTTTGAGTTCTTAAATCATAGATGCCATATCTATCATACATGAATGGCTGACCAAAGAGTATGTCATAAACATCTATATTGACCACATCACATAAGACCTCATCTTGGAAAGGTTTTATTGCATATGAGAGAAGACATTGGTGGGTGACACGAAGGTTTCTCCTTGGACTCAACCATCCAATATTATATGGCTTTGGGTGAGGCTTCATAGATAGATTTAGGCTTTTCACAATATTATCAGAGATTAAATTCTTTTAACTTCCACTATCAAGAATGAAATACAGAGGCTTACCTTTCACCCATAATTTAGAGTGAAACAACATTTCCTTATCATCTAACATCTCCTCGTGGGTCTGTGATGAAGCAAAAATAGCTTTGGGCTTAGCATCTATAATATCTTCTTCAACCTTTTCGATTGTAGGGTCTGTATGAGGTAGAGCAGTGGATGTTGAGGATTGTGACTTAGAAATTAGGGACTTGATAGCTTGACATTCTTCTTTGGAGTGAGTTCTAGATTTGTGATAATCACACCACTTCCTAGTCTTTGCTTCCTTTTTCTTCCAATTTTGGCCTTGTGTTTGACCTTATTTGTCACTTTTCTATTTTGAAGGATAACTCTTCGTATTCATTCTTCCATACTTCTGCTCAATCTTTATTATGAACTTGTATGCTTCACCAAGGGTTTCCAAATTGAAGAGATCCATTTCTCCCCATATGTACCATTGTAGTCCACCACGGTATTTGAGAACCTTGTGTTTCTCACTTTCATGGATGCCCAATCTCGTAGATAGAGAATGAAAAATGTTAGTGTAATCTTGAACAGACTATTCCTTACCTTGGCAAAGTTTTTGTCACTTTATATAAAGATCATCATATGATCCAATGGGGTAGTATTATTCCTTTATAGATTCTATGAAATCATCCTAGGTAGGTTCTGTCTCAAGGCCAATAACATCTGCACTAAATCTCTTTTTTTACACTTCCTACCAATTTTGACATGTAATGATGCTTTCAAAAGAGCAAAATTGATCTTCTCTTTATCGATAAATTTATTTATAGAAAAATAATATGCAAATTGATTCAACCAATTTTCTACTACATCAACATTGATTTTTCCTTCAAATGTAGGGATATCAAAATTCACTTGAACCTTGAAGGGTGTTGGGGAACTGAAAGGATGTCAGGGTGTAGATGAGGAGCCAAAATTTTCCATCAAGATTTGTTGGATAATTTGAGCGAATTGTTATAGAATTTGTGCTTGCTATTTTTGGAGGGCTTCATTCACCATTTCATTGAAAGGATTGGATGTCTCTGTGTTATCTTCCATTTAAAGTCATTCAGAAAGAATAAGTGAATAGTCTATTGGTTCTTTTTGCCACCCAAGCTTCTTGTAATCTAACCTCATCCTTGGGATCATACACTCTAAAGACAAACTACTCTGATACCACTGATCTAAAACTCAAAATCTTTGGTTTAAATATAACTCAAGAAACAAGAATAACACAATTCAAATAATGCTATCTCTGAGAAGAGATGGTTTATTAATCAAATTTGAAGACCTAAACATATGGTTATCTTTGAGAAGAGATGTCTGATTTCTATTTTAGGTTATATCTTCATTTATACATGTCTTGAATGTTGGGGGAGGATGTGGAAGGTCACCAATCATGAGGGAAATGAATTGGTTTGACTTCTATGATTTACAACAATACAAAATTTGAGGAATTACTATTTTTAGAAACTTACTATTTTTAGACTACACTACTAAAATTGAAATTTGGGGCACTTATATTGGGTTTTTTGAGGTCAAAATTCATCAAGAAAAGATCCATGCCATGTCATCATGTTCTCCTCTTTCTTAGCTTTCCAATGGTTTAAACAGTGAGTCAATTGGAGCTATGGTGCCAAAGTTATGGCTCCCAGAAGTTCTGTCATCAATTGGGATGGACTCATCACCTGAATTGTTGCCCGAATCATTCCTCCCTCTTTGAGAAGCAATGGTCCCCATTGCATCAAGATTTGTCATCAAGTGTGATAGTTGTATTTTTATTTGATTCCTATGAAAACTTAGAATGGACTATGATTTGTGGAACTATGCAGGGCTTGATTATTCACCATTTCCGTCTGACCATCAGTTTGTAGATGAAAGGCCATGAACTTTAGCTTGGTATCTATTTTCTTCTATTATTTTGTTGTTTGTGTAGTCAAGGCTGCAACATCAGCCCTTTTAGATTCTTGTGGTTTGACCACCATGAGAACAAATTTCTTGGCACTAATCAGAGAGACAAATGTAGAAGGTGGTACCTCTAGTACCTTGTAGCACCATGTTCCAAGAGTGAGAGTAATCTTTCAAGTTCTTAATTCATAGATGCTATGTCAATCATACATAAATGGCTAACTAAAGATTACACCATAAACATATAGATTGACCACATCACATAAGACCTCATCTTGGAAAGGTTTTATTGCATATGAGAGAAGACATTGGTGGGTGACATGGAGGTTTCTCCTTGGACTCAACCATCCAATACTGTATGGCTTTGGGTGAGGCATCATGGACATATTTAGTCTTTTCAAAACATTAGCAGAGATTAAATTCTTATAACTTCCACTATCAAGAATGAAATGTAGAGGCTTACCTTTCACCCTTAATTTAGAGTGAAATTACCTTTCCTTATCATCTAGCCTCTCCTCATGGGTCTGTGATGAAGCAACAATGGCTTCAGGATCAACATCTATAATCTCTTCTTCAACCTCTTCGACTATAGGGTCTGTATGAGGTAGAGCAGTGGATGTTGAGGATTTTGACTCAAAAAATAGGGACTTAATGGCTTGACATTCTTCTTTAGAGTGAGTTCCAGATTTGTGATAATCACACCACTTCCCAGTCTTTCCTTCATTTTGCTTCCAATTTTGGCTTTGTGTTTGACCTTCTTTATCACTTTTCTATTTTGAAGGCTGACTCTTCATATTCATTCTTCCATGCTTCTGCTCAATATTTACTATGAAATTGTACACTTCACCAAGGGTTTATAAATTGAAGAGTTTAATTTCTCTCTGTATGTACCATTGTAGTCTACCACGGTATTTGAGAACCTTGTGTTTCTCACTTTCTTAGATGCCCAATCTCACAGATAGAGAATAGACAATGTTAGTGTAATCTCAAACAAACTATTCCTTACCTTGGAAAAGTTGTTTCCACTATATATACAAATCATTATATGCTCTAATGGGGTAGTATTCTTCCTTTATAGCTTCTATGAAATCATCCCATATAGGTTTCATCTCATGACCAATATCATCTGCACTGAATCTCTTTTTGTACACTTCCCACTAATTTTTGATAGGCAATGATGCTTTCAAAAGAGCAAAAGTGATATTCTCTTTATCGGTGAATTTATTTACAAAAAAATAAGATGAAAATTGATCCAACCAATTTTCTACTACATCAACATTGATTTTGCCTTCAAATGTAGGGATATCAAAATTCACTTGAACCTTGAAGGGTGTTGGGGCTCTGAAAGGATGTGGGGGTGTGGATGAGGAGCCAAAATTTCCCATCGAGATTTGTTGGAGAATTTGAGTGAATTGTTCTATCATCTATGCTTACTAATTTTTAAGGGATTCATTCACCATTTCCTTGAAAGGATCAGATGTCTCGGTGTTGTCTACCATTTAAATTCATTTAGAGCAAATAGGTGGATAGTTTACTGATTCTATTTTCCACCCAGGCTTTCTATAATCTGACCTCATCCTTAGGATCATAACTCAAAAACTGACCACTAATCAAAAACTTGAAAGCTTTGGTTGAAATATAACTCAAGAAACAAGAACCACACAATTCAAATAATGCTCTCTGAGAAGAGATGTTTTATTAATCAAATTTGTAGACCCAAACATATGCTTATCTCTAAGAAGAGATGTGTGATTTCCATTTTAGGTTACATCTTCATTTATACATTTTTTAAAGGTGGGTGGAGGATGTGTAAGGTCACTAATCTTGAGGGAGATTAATTGGTTTAACTTCCATGATTTACAATAATATAGAATTTGAGGAATTACTATTTTAAGAAACTTACTATTTTTAGACTACACTACTAAAATTGAAATTTGGATCACTTATATTGATTTTTCAGGGGTCAAAATTCATCAAGCAAAGCCCCATGCCATCTCACTATGTTTTCATCTTTCATAGTTTTCCAATGGTTCAAACGGTGATTTAATTGGAGCTACAGTACAAAAGATATGGCTCCTAAAAGTTCTGTCATCAATTGGGATAGATCCATCACCTGAATTGTCATCTGAATTGTTGCCCAGATCATTCCTCCCTCCTTGAAAATAAATGGTCCCCATTGCATCAAGATTTTTCATCAAGTGTGATAGCCTTACTTTATTTTGATTTTTGATGCAAAATTGGAATAGACTGTGATTTATGGAACTATGCAGGGCTTGATTTTTTACCATTTCTATCTGACCATCAGTCTATGGATGCAAGGCCATGAACTTATTCACCTTGGTATTTATTTACTTATGTTGTTGTGTTGTTTGTGTAGTTATGGATGAAACATCAAGCCTTTTGGATTCTTGTGGCTTGACCACCATCAAAACAAATTTCTTGGCACTAATCAGAGAGATAAATGTAGAAGGTAGTACCTCTGGTACCCTGTAGTGTCATGTTCCAAGAGTGAGAGTAATCCTTTAATTTCTTGATTCATAGATGCCATGTCAATCATACATGAATGGCTGACCAAAGAGTACATAACAAACATCTAGATTGACCACATCATATAAGACCTAATCTTGTAAAGGTTTTATTGCATATGAGAGAAGACATTGGTGGGTGACATGGAGGTTTCTCCCTAGACTCAACCATCCAATACTTTATGGCTTTGGGTGAAGCTTCATGGACAGATTTAGGCTTTTCACAACATTATCATAGATTAAATTCTTTTGACTTCCTCTATCAAGAATGAAATGTAGAGGCTTACCTTTCACCCATAATTTAGAATGAAACAACCTTTTCTTATCATCTAGCCTCTCCTTATGGGTCTGTGATGAAGCAACAATGGCTTCAGGCTCAACATCTATAATCTCTTCTTCAACCTCTTCAACTACAGGGTCTATATGAGGTAGAGCAATGGATGTTGAGGATTGCGACTCAGAAAGTAGGGACTTGATGGATCGACATTCTTCTTTGGAGTGAGTTCTAGATTTATGATAATCACACCACTTCCCAGTATTTCCTTCCTTTTTCTTCCAATTTTGACCTTGCTTTTGACCTTTTTATCACTTTTCCATTTTGAAGGCTAGATCTTCGTATTCATTCTTCCATGCTTCTATTCAATCTTTACTATGACCTTATATGCTTCACCAAGGGTTTCCAAATTGAAGAGTTCCATTTCTCCCCATATGTACCACTGTATTTTGCCATGATATTTAAGAACCTTGTATTTCTCACTTTCTTGGATGCCCAATTTCACAGATAGAAAATGAAAAATGTCAGTATAATCTTGAACATACTATTATTTAGCTTGGCAAAGTTTTTGCCACTCTATATACAGATCATCATATGCTTCAATGGGATAGTATTCTTCCTTTACAGCTTTTATGAAATCATCCCAGGTAGGTTCCGTCTCAAGGCCAATATCATCTACACTGAATCTCTTTTTGTACACTTCCCACCAATGTTTGACAGGAAATGATTCTTTCAAAAGAGTAAAAGTGATCTTTTTATCAGTGAATTTATTTACAAAAAAATAAGATGATAATTGATCCAACCAATTTTCTACTGCATCAACATTGATTTTGCCTTCAAATGTAGGGATATCAAAATTTACCTGAATCTTGAATAACATTGGGGCACTGAAAGGATGTGGGGGTGCAGATGAGGAGCCAAAATTTCCAATTAAGATTTATTGGAGAATTTGAGTGAATTGTTTTATCATTTGTGCTTGCTACTGTTGGAAGGCTTCATTCACTATTTCCTTGAAAGGATCAGATGTGTTGGTGTTTTCCACTATTTGAAGTCATTTGGAGTGAATAGGTGGATAGTCTGCTAGTTCTATTTTCCACCCAAGCTTCATGTAATCTAACCTCATCCTTGGGATCATACACTCTAAATACAAACTACTCTGATACCACTAATCTAAAACTCGAAAGCTTTGGTTGAAAGATAACTCAAGAAACAAGAACAACACAGTTCAAATAATGCTATCTTTGAGAAGAGATATTTTATTAATCAAATTTGCAGACCCAAACATATACTTATCTCTGAGAAGAGATGTCTGATTTCCATTTCAACTTACATCTTTATTTATACATGTTTTGATGGTGAGGGGAGGATGTGGAAGGTCACCAATCTTGAGGGAGATGAATTGGTTTGACTTCCATGATTTACAACAATACAAAATTTGAGGAATTACTATTTTTAGAAACTTACTATTTTTAGACTATAATACTAAAATTGAAATTTGGGGCACTTCTATTGGGTTTTTGGGGGTCAAACTTCATCAACCAAAGCTCCATGCCATCTCAACGTGTTATCTTCTTTCTTAGCTTTTAAATGGTTCAAACAATGAGTCAATTAGAGCTATTGTGCAAAAGTTATGGCTCCCATAAGTTTTGTCATCAATTGGGATAGACCATCACCTGAATTGTCACCTATATTATTTCCTAGATCATTCCTCCCTCCTTGAGAAGTAATGGTCCCCATTGCATCAACATTTTTTTATCAAGTGTGGTAGTTTTACATTGACTTGATTCCTTATGCAAACTTGGAATGGACTGTGATTTATAGAACTGTGTAGGGCTCGATTATTCACCATTTCTATCTGACCATCAGTCTGTGGATGGAAGGCTATGAACTTCTTCAACTTGGTATCTATTTTCTTCAATTTTTGTGTTATTTGTGTACTCAGGGCTGCAACATCGGCCCTATTGGATTCTTATGGCTTGACCACCATGAGAACAAATTTCTTGGCACTAATCAGAGAGACAAATGTAGAAGGTGGTACCTCTGGTACCTTGTAGCACTGTGTTCCAAGAGTGAGAGTAATCCTTCAAGTTCTTGATTTATAGATTCCATGTCGATCATACATGAAATATTGACCAAAGAGTACATAACAAACATCTAGATTGAAAACATCACATAAGACCTCATCTTGGAATGGTTTTATTGCATATGAAAGAAGACATTGGTGGGTGACACAAAGGTTTCTCCCTGGACTCAACCATCCAATACTGTATGGATTTGGGTGAGGGTTCATGGACAGATTTAGGCTTTTCAAAACATTAATAGAGATTAAATTATTTTGACTTCCACTATCAAGAATGAAATGAAGAGGCTTACCTTTCACCCATAATTTAGAGTGAAATAACCTTTCCTTGTCATCTAGCCTCTCCTCATGGGTTTGTGATGAAGCAACAATGGCTTCGGGATCAAAATCTATAATCTCTTCTTTACCTCTTCGACTGCAGGGTCTATATGAGGTAGAGTAGTGGATGTTAAGGATTGTGACTCAGAAATCAAGGACTTGATGGCTTGACATTCTTCTTTGGAGTGGGTTCCATATTTATGATAATCACACCACTTCCCAATCTTTCCTTCCTTTTGCTTCCAATTTTGGCCTCTTGTTTGACCTTCTTTGTCACTTTTCCATTTTGAAGGTTGACTCTTCGTATTCATTCTTCCATGCTTCTTCTCAATCTTTACTAAAAACTTGTATGTTTCACCAAGGGCTTCTAAATGAACGAGTTTTATTTCTCCCCATATGTACCATTGTAGTCTGCCATGGTATTTGAGAACCTTGTGTTTCTCACTTTCTTAGATGCCCAATCTCACAGATAGAGAATGAAAAATGTCAGTATAATCTTGAACAGACTATTCCTTACCTTGGTGAAGTTTTTGACACTCTATATATAGATTATCATATGCTCTAATGGGGTAGTATTCTTCCTTTACAGCTTCTATGAAATTGTCCCAAGTAGGTTCCGTCTCAAGGCCAATATCATCTGCACTGAATCTTTTTTTGTACACTTCTCACCAATTTTTGAAGGGCAATGATGCTTTCAAAAGAGCAAAAGTGATCTCTTTATCGATGAATTTATTTACATAAAAATAAGATGACAATTGATCCAACAAATTTTCTACTTCATTAACATTGATTTTGCCTTCAAATGTAGGGATATCAAAATTCACTTGAACCTTAAAGGGTGTTGGGGCACTGAAAGGATGTGGGGGTGCGGATGAGGAGACAAAATTTTCTATCAAAATTTGTTGGAGAATTTTAGTGTATTGTTTTATTATCTGTGCTTGTTGATGTTGGAGGGATTCATTCACCATTTCCTTGAAAGGATCGGATGTCTCAGTGTTGTTTTCCATTTGAAGTCGTTTGGAGTGAATAGGTAGATAGTCTGTTGGTTTTATTTTCCACCCAAGCTTCCTATAATCTGACCTCATCCTTGAAATCATACACTCTAAATAGAAACCATTCTGATACCACTGATCCAAAACTCAAAAGCTTTGGTTGAAAGATAGCTCAATAAATAAGAACAACACAATTTAAATAATGCTATCTCTAAGAAGAGATGTTTTATTAATCAAATTTGTAGACCCAAACATATGATTATCTCTAAGAAGATATGTCTGATTTCCATTTTGGGTTACATATTTATTTATACATGTTTTGAAGGTGGGGGGAGGATGTAAGGTCACCAATCTTGAGGGAGATTAATTGGTTTGACTTCCATGATTTACAACAATACAAAATTTGAGGAATTACTATTTTTAGACTGCACTACTAAAATTGAAATTTGGGGAACTTTCATTGGGTTTCTAGGGGTCAAAATTCATCAAGAAAAGATCCATGCCATCTCACCATGTTCTCCTCTTTCTTATCTTTCCAATGATTCAAACAACTTGTCAATTAGAACTATGGTGTAAAAGTTATGGCTCCCAAAAGTTCCATCTTCAATTGGGATAGACCTGCCACCTGAATTGTTGCCCAGATCATTCCTCCCTCCTTGAGAAGCAATGGTATCCATTGCATCAAGATTTATCATCAAGTGTGGTAGTTTTACTTTGATTTGATTCTCGATACAAACTTGGAATGGACTGTGATTTAGGGAACTGTGCATGGCTCAATTGTTCACCATTTTTATCTAACCATCAGTCTATGGATGGAAGGCCATGAACTTCTTTAGCTTGGTATCTATTTGGTTCTATTATTGTGTTGTTTGTGTAGTTAGGGCTGAAACATCAGCCCTTTTGGATTCTTGTGGCTTGACCACTATGAGAATAATTTTTTTAGCGCTAATCAGAGAGATAAATGTAGAAGGTGGTACCTCTAGTACCCTGTAGTGTCATGTTCCAAGAGTGAGAGTAATCCTCTAAGTTCTTGATTCATAGATTCCATGTCAATCATACATGAATGGATAACCAAAGAGTACATCACAAACATCTAGATTGACCACATCACATAAGACCTCATCTTGGAAATGTTTTATTGTATATGAGAGAAGACATTGCTGGGTGACATGGAGGTTTCTCCTTGGACTCAACCATCCAATATTGTATAATTTTTGGTGAAGCTTCATGGATAGATTTAGTCTTTTCACAATATTATCAGAGATTAAATTCTTTTGACTTATACTATTAAGAATGAAATGTAGAGGCTTACCTTTCACCCATAATTTAGAGTAAAAAAACCTTTCCTTGTCATCTAACCTCTCCTCGTGGGTCTGTGATGAAGCAACAATGGCTTCAGGCTCAACATCTATAATCTCTTCTTCAACCCCTTTGACTGTAGGGTATGTATGAGGTAGAGCAGTGGATGTTGAGGATTGTGACTCAAAACTTAAGGACTTGATGGCTTGACATTCTTCTTTAGATTGAGTTCTGGATTTGTGATAATCACACCACTTCCCAGTCTTTCCTTCCTTCTGTATCCAATTTTGGCCTCGTGTTTGACCTTCTTTGTCACTTTTCGATTTTGAAGGCTGAATCTTCGTATTCATTCTTCCATGCTTTTGCTCAATCTTTACTGTGAACTTGTATGATTCACCAAGGGTTTTCAAATTTAAGAGTTCCATTTCTCCTCATATGTACCATTGTAGTTTGCCACGGTATTTGACAACCTTGTGTTTCTCACTTTCTTGGATGCCCAATCTCATAGATAGAGAATGAAAAATGTCAGTGTAATCTTGAATAGACTATTTCTTACCTTGGTGAATTTGTTACCACTCTATATACATATCATCATATGCTCCAATGGGGTAGTATTCTTTCTTTACAATTTCTATGAAATCATCCCAGGTAGGTTTTGTCTCAAGGCCAATATCATCTACACTGAATCTCTTTTTGTACACTTCCCACCAATTTTTTATAGGCAATGATGCTTTTAAAAGATCAAAAGTGATCTTATCTTTATAGGTGAATTTATTTACAAAAAAATAAGGTGATAATTGATATAACTAATTTTATACTACATCAGCATTGATTTTGCTTTCAAATGTAGGGATATCAAAATTCACCTGAAACTTGAAGGGTGTTGGGGCACTGAAAGGATGTGGGGGTGTGGATGAGGAGACATAAATTTCCATTGATATTTTTTGGATAATTTGAGTGAATTTTTGTAGAATCTACACTTGCTACTGTTGGAGGGCTTCATTCACCATTTCCTTAAAAGGATCGGATGTCTCGGTGTTATCTATCATTTGAAGTTGTTTGGAACGAATAGGTAGATAGTCTGCTGGTTCTATTTTCCACCCAAGTTTCCTATAATCTGACCTCATCCTTAGGATCATACACTCTAAATACAAACTAATCTAATGCCACTGATCCAAAACTCAAAATCTTTGGTTAAAAGATAACTCAAGAAACAAGAACAACACAATTCAAATAATGCTATCTCTGAGAAGAGATGTTTTATTAATCAAATTTGTAGACTCAAACATATGCTTATCTTTGAGAAGAGATGTCTGATTTCCATTTAAGGTTACATCTTCATTTATACATGTTTTGAAGGTGGGGGGAGGATGTGGAAGGTCATGAATCTTGAGGGAGATGAATTGGTTCGACTTCCATGATTTACAATAATACAAAATTTGAGGAATTACTATTTTTAGATTGCACTACTAAAATTGAAATTTTGGGCACTTCCATTAGGTTTTTGGGGGTCAAAATTCATTAAGAAAATCTCCATACCATCTCACCACATTTTCCTTTTTCTTTGCTTTCCAATGGTTCAAATAGTGAGTCAATTCGAGCTACAGTGCAAAAGTTATGGCTCCCAGAAGTTTCATCATCAATTAGGATAGACCCATCACCTGAATTGTTGCCTAGATCATTCCTCCCTCCTTGAGAAGCAATGGTCCCCATTGCATCAATATTTATCATCAAGTGTTGTAGTTGTACTTTGATTTGATCCTTGATGCAAACTTGGAATGGACTGTGATTTATGGAACTATGCAGGGCTTGATTGTTCACCATTTCTATCTAACCAATAGTCTGTGGATTAAAGCCTATGAAATTATTCATCTTGGTATCTATTTACTTTTTTTATTGTGTTGTTTATGTAGTTAGGGCTGGAACATCGACCCTTTTGGATTCTTGTGGCTTGACCACCATGAGAACAAATTTCTTGGCACTAATCAAAGTGAAAAATGTAGAAGGTGGTACCTCTAGTACTATGCAACACCATGTTCCAAGAGTGAGATTAATCCTTTGAGTTCTTGATTCATAGATGCCATGTTGATCATACATGAATGGCTGACCAAATATTACATCACAAACATCTAGATTAAGCACATCACATAAGACCTCATCTTGGAAAGGTTTTATTACATATGAGAGAAGACATTGGTGGGTGACATAGAGGTTTCTCCCTAGCCTCAACCATCCAATACTATATGGATTTGGGTGAGGCTTCATAGATAGATTTAGGCTTTTCACAACATTGGCAGAGATTAAATTTTTTTGACTTCCAGTATCAAGAATGAAATATAGAGGCTTAGCTTTCACCCATAATTTAGATTGAAACAACCTTTCCTTGTTTTCTAGCCTCTCCTTGTGGGTCTGTGATGAAGCAACAATGGCTTTGGGATCAACATCTATAATCTCTTCTTCAACCTCTTTGACTGTACGGTCTGTATGAGGTAGAGTAGTGGATGTTGAGGATTGTGACTTAGAAAGCAGGGACTTGATGGCTCAACATTTTTCTTTGGAATGAGTTACAAATTTGTGATAATCACACCACTTCCCAGTCTTTCCTTCCTTTTGCTTCCAATTTTGGCCTCATATTTGACCTTCTTTGTCACTTTTCCATTTTGAAGGCTAACTCTTCATATTCATTCTTCCATACTTCTTCTTAATCTTTACTGTGAACTTGTATGCTTCACCAAGGGTTTCCAAATTGAAGAGTTCTATTTCTCCCCATATGTACCATTGTAGTCTACCACGGTATTTAAGAACCTTGTGTTTCTCACTTTTTTGGATGCCCAATCTCACAGATAGAGAATGAAAAATGTCAATGTAATCTTGAACAGACTTTTCCTTACCTTGGTGAAGTTGTTGCCACTCTATATATAGATCATCATATGCTCCAATGGGGTAGTATTCTTCCTTTATAGCTTCTATGAAATCATCCCAAGTAGGTTTTGTATCAAGGCCAATATCATCTGCACTAATTTTTTTTTTTGAATACTTCCCACCAATTTTTGACAGGCATTGATGCTTTCAAAAGAGAAAAAATGATCTTCTCTTTATCCATGAATTTATTTATAGAAAAATAAGATGATAATTGATCCAACCAACTTTCTACTACATCAATATTGATTTTTCCTTCAAATGTAGGGATATCAAAATTCACTTGAACCTTGAAGGGTATTGGGGCACTGAAAGGATGTGGGGGTGCAGATAAAGAGCCAAAATTTCTCGTCAAGATTTTTTGGAGAATTTGAGTGAATTTTTGTAACATCTATGCTTTCTTCTATTGGAGGGCTTCATTCACCATTTCCTTGAAAGGATCAGATGTCTCGGTGTTGTCCACCATTTGAAGTCATTTGGAGTGAATAGGTGGATAGTTTGTTGGTTCTATTTTCCACTCAAGCTTCCTATAATCTGACCTCATCCTTAGGATCATACACTCTAAAGACAAATTGTTTTGATACCACTGACCCAAAACTCTAAATCTTTGGTTGAAAGATAACTCAAGAAACAAGAACAACATAATTCAAATAATGCTATCTCTAAGAAGAGATGTTTTATTAATCAAATTTACAGACCCAAACATATGCTTATCTTTGAGAAGAGATGCCTAATTTCCATTTCAAGTTAAATCTTCATTTATACATGTTTTGAAGGTGGGGGGAGGATGTGGAATGTCACCAATCTCGAGGGAGAATAATTGGTTTGACTTCCATGATTTAAAACAATACACAATTCAAGGAATTACTATTTTTAGACACTTACTATTTTTAGATTGCAATACTAAAATTGAAATTTGGGGCACTTCCATTGGGTTTTTTGGGGTCAAAATTTATCAATAAAATCTCCATGCTATTTCACCACATTATCCTTTTTCTTATCTTTTCAACGGTTCAAACGGTGAGTCAATTGGAGCTACGGTGCAAAAGTTATGGCTCCGAGAAGTTTCATCATCAATTGGGATAGACCCACCACCTAGACTATCGCTTGAATTATTTATTGGATCATTCCTCCCTCCTTGAGAATTAATAGTCCCCATTACATTAATATTTTTTGTCAAGTATGGTAGTTATACTTTGATTTGATTTCTGATGCAAACTTGGAATGTACTATGATTTATGGAACTATGCAGGGCTCGATTGTTCACCATTTCTATCTGACCATCAATGTGTGGAGGGAAGGCCATGAAATTATTCAACTTGGTATCTATTTGCTTCTATTTTTGTGTTGTTTGTGTAGTCAAGGCTGCAATATTAGCCCTTTTGGAGTTTTGTGGCTTGACCACCATGAGAACAAATTTCTTGGCACTAATAAGAGAGACAAATGTAGAAGGTGGTACCTCTGGTACCCTGTAGCACTATGTTCCAAGAGTGAGAGTAATCCTTTGAGTTCTCGATTCATATATGCCATGTAGATCATACACGAATGTCTAACCAAAGAGTACATCACAAACATCTAGATTGACCACATCACATAAGACCTCATCTTGGAAAGGTTTTATTGCATATGAGAGAAGACATTGGTGGGTGACACGAAGGTTTCTCCCTGGACTCAGCCATCCAATATTGTGTGGCTTTGGGTGAGGCTTCATGGACAGATTTAGGCTTTTCACAACATTAGCAGAGATTAAATTCTTTTGACTTCCACTATAAAGAATGAAATGCATAGGCTTACCTTCCACCCATAATTTAGAGTGAAACAACATTTCCTTGTCATCTAGCCTCTCCTTGTGGGTCTGTGATGAAGTAATAATGGATTCAAGCTTAGCATCTATAATCTCTTCTTCAGCCTCTTTGACTATAGGGTCTGTATGAGATAGAGAAGTGGATGTTGAGGATTGTGACTTAGAAAGTAGGGACTTAATGACTCATCATTCTTCTTTGGAGTGAGTTCTAGATTTGTGATAATCACACCACTTCCTAGTCTTTCCTTCCTTTTGATTCAAATTTTGGACTTGTGTTTGACCTTCTTTGTCACTTTTCCATTTTAAAGGCTGACTCTTCATATTCATTCTTCCATGCTTCTGCTCAATCTTTACTATGGACGTGTACGCTTCACCAAGGGTTTCTAAATTGAAGAGTTCCATTTCTCTCTATATGTACCATTATAGTCTACCACGGTATTTGAGAACCTTGTGTTTCTCACTTTCTTAGAATGCCGAATCTCATAGATAGAGAATAAAAAATGTCAGTGTAATCTTGAATAGACTGTTCCTTACCTTTGCAAAGTTGTTGCCACTCTATATATAGATCATTATATGCTCTAATGGGGAAGTATTCTTCCTTTACAACTTCTATGAAATCATCCCAGATAGGTTCCATCTCAAGGCCAATATCATCTTCACTAAATCTCTTTTTGTACACTTCCCACCAATTTTTGATAGGCAATGATGATTTCAAAAGAGTAAAAGTGATCTTCTCTTTATCGGTGAATTTATTTATAGAAAAATAAGATGACAATTGATCCAACCAATTTTCTACTATATTAGCATTGATTTTGCCTTCAAATGTAGGGATATCAAAATTCACCTAAACCTTGAAGGGTGTTGGGGCACTGAAAGGATGTGGGGGTGCAGATGAGGAGCTAGAATTTCCCATCGAGATTTGTTGGAAAATTTGAGAAAATTGTTATAGAATATGCACCTACTACTATTGGAGGGATTCATTCACCATTTCTTTGAAAGGATTGGATGTCTTAGTGTTGTCCACCATTTGAAGTCATTTGGAGTGAATAGGTGGATAGTCTATTGGTTCTATTTTCCACCCAAGCTTCTTGTAATCTGACCTCATCCTCAGGATCATACACTCTAAAGACAAACTACTCTGATACAACTGATCCAAACTAGAAAGCTTTGGTTAAAATATAACTCAAGAAACAAGAATAACACAATTCAAATAATGCTATTTTTGAGAAGAGATGTTTTATTAATCAAATTTACAGACCCAAACATATGCTTATCTCTGAGAAGAGATGTTTGATTTCCATTTTGGGTTAAATCTTCATTTATACATGTTTTTAAGGTAGGGGGAGGATGTGTAAGGTCACCAATCTCAAAGGAGATGAATTGGTTCGACTTCCATGATTTACAACAATACAAAATTTGAGGAATTACTATTTTTAGAAACTTACTATTTTTAGATTGCACTACTAAAATTGAAATTTGGGGCACTTACATTGGGTTTTCAAGGGTCAAAATTTATCAAGTGGATCTCCATGCTATCTCACCACATTCTCCTCTTTCTTGTCTTTTCAACGGTTCAAACGGTGAGTCAATTGGAGCTACGGTGTAAAAGTTATGGCTCCCAGAAGTTCCATCATCAATTGGGATAAACTCGTCACTTGAATTGTCACCTTAATTTTTACTTGGATCATTCCTCCCTCCTTGAGAAGCAATTATCCCCATTGCATTAAGATTTATCATCAAGTGTCATAGTTTTACTTTGATTTGATTCCCTATGCAAACTTGGAATGTAATGTGATTTATGGAACTATGCAGGGCTCAATTGTTCACCATTTCTATTTGACCATCAGTGTGTGGATGGAAGGCCATGAACTTATTCAACTTGGTATCTATTTTCTTCTATTTTTGTGTTGTTTGTGTAGCCAGGGCTATAATATCAGCCTTTTTAGATTCTTGTGGCTTGACCACCATGAGAACAAATTTCTTAGCACTAATCAAAGAGATAAATGTCAAAGGTGGTACCTCTGGTACCATATAGCACCATGTTCCAAGAGTGAGAATAATCTTTCAAGTTCTTAATTCATAAATGCTATGTCCATCATACATGAATGACTAACTAAAGAGTACATCATAAACATCTATATTGACCACATCACATAAGACCTCATCTTGGAAAGGTTTTATTTCATATGAGAGAAGACATTGGTGGGTGACACGGAGGCTTCTCCTTGGACTCAACCATCTAATACTGTATGGCTTTGGGTGAGGCATCATGGATAGATTTAGGCTTTTCACAACATTAGCAGAGATTAAATTCTTTTGACTTCCACCATCAAGAATGAAATGTAGAGGCTTACCTTTCACCCATAATTTAGAGTGAAACAACCTTTCCTTATTGTCTAGCCTCTCCTCATGGGTCTATGATGAAGCAACAATGGCTTTGAGATCAACATTTGTAATCTCTTCTTCAACCTCTTCGACTGTAGGTTATTTATGAGGTAGAGCAGTGGATGTTGAGGATTTTGACTCAGAAAGCAGGGACTTGATGGCTCAACATTCTTCTTTGGAGTGAGTTCCAGATTTGTGATAATCACACCACTTCCGAGTCTTTCCTTCCTATTGCTTCCAATTTTGGCCTCGTGTTTGACATTCTTTGTCACTTTTTCATTTTGAAGGCTAACTCTTCGTATTCATTCTTCCATGCTTTTGCTCAATCTTTACTATGAACTTGTATACTTCACCAAGGGTTTAAAAATTAAAGAGTTCCATTTCTCCCCATATGTACCATTGTAGTCCACCATAGTATTTGAGAACCTTATGTTTCTCACTTTCTTGGATGCCCAATCTTACAGATAGAGAATGAAAAATGTCAGTGTGATCTTGAATAGACTATTCCTTACCTTGGCAAAGCTGTTGCCACTCTATATACAGATCATCATATGATCTAATGGGGTAGTATTCTTCCTTTATAGCTTTTATGAAATCATCTCAGGTAGGTTCCATCTCAAGGCCAATATCATATGCACTGAATCTCTTTTTATACATTTCCCACCAATTTTTGACAAGTAATGATGCTTTCAAAAGAGAAAAAGTGATCTTCTCTTTATCGGTGAATTTATTTATATAAAAATAAGTTGACAATTGATCCAACCAATTTTCTACTACATTAGCATTGATTTTGCCTTCAAATGTAGGGATATCAAAATTCACCTAAACCTTGAAGGGTGTTGGGGCACTGAAAGGATGTGGGGGTGCGGATGAGGAACTAGAATTTCCCATCAAGATTTATTGGAGAATTTGAGTGAATTTTTGTAGCATCTGCACTTGTTACTATTGGGGGGATTCATTCACCATTTCCTTGAAAGGATCAGATGTCTCAGTGTTGTCTGCCATTTTAAGTCATTTGAAGTGAATAGGTGGATAGTCTGCTAGTTCTATTTTCCACCCAAGCTTCCTATAATCTGGCCTCATCCTTAGGATCATACATTTTAAATAAAAACCACTTTGATACCATTGATCCAAAACTTGAAATATTTGGTTGAAATATAACTCAAGAAATGAGAACAACATAATTCAAATAATGTTATCTCTGAGAAAAGATGTTTTATTAATCAAATTTGCAGACCCAAACATATGCTTATTTCTGAGAAGAGATGTCTTATTTCCATTTTAGGTTACATATTTATTTATACATGTTTTTAAGGTGGGGGGATGATGTGAAAGGTCACAAATATTTAGGGATATGAATTTGTTCGACTTCCATGATTTACAACAATACAAAATTTGAGGAATTATTATTTTTAGATTGCACTACTAAAATTGAAATTTGGGTCACTTCTATTGGGTTTTTTGGGGTAAAAATTCATCTAGTAGAGCTTAATGCCATCTCACCACATTCTCCTCTTTTATATCCATTCAATAGTTCAAACGGTGAGTCAATTGGAGCTACGATGCAAAAGTTATGGCTCCCAGAAGTTCCATCATCAATTAGGATAGACCCGTCACCTGAATCTAGGGTATGGATAGTATTTTATGAGTTTAGCCCTCATATTATATATAGGAATGATATCCTCAAGGTAATATAATTTATATGGATTATTTTTTGGGATTATAACTCTTTAAACACTATTATGCTCTCACTTTAGCTTAACTAGCCTATTTCTCTTCATAAATCACCTATAGGTGTGCACTTAGGATATTAATCATGTTAAGTGCTTCTAGGACCTCACACTTATCATCACTAACATTATAAGGATTTTGAACCACTTTTAGCTTTAGATTAGGTTCAATTTTTCTCAAATACCCTTTTATTCTCTCTTTAGCCTTGAAATTGACATGACCCTCTAAGTCAGGCATGTAAGTGTTTTGAGAGGGTTTTGACTATGTATCTTGCTCTTTCTCTCTCCTTCATGGCAATTTAAACCTTATAAATAGCCCATGAGCTTAGATAAAGTATTGAAATAGGTTTAGATAATCTCTTAACATCTTTTTTCCCATTTCTCTTAGGTTTAAAGTCAGTCGGCTCCATCAGGTAGGCCTGTAGGTCCCCTTTTTAGAGTCAGGACTATGTTAGATGTTTAGACCTCACTTTTAGCTCAGTGATTTTATCCTAGTTCTTGAATATAAATTAAATTTACCATTAGTTTTCAAAACCTTTAAAACACACCTTTGTCAGCTCTTGTATCACACATGTCCTTGCTCATTTATACATATTATTGTATGGACTTGTAGGTGTCCTTGAGGTTGTTGACTATGTGCTTTGGGTTTCAAACTAAGTTCTCCCTATCTTATTATGTTTGAATATGTTAAAATCAAGGGAATAAAATTAATTGTCTACATAGTTTTCTTGTTATCCCATGGCACTCTCAACCTCATTTGTCTCTTGCCAACAAATTCACAGTGCTATATATGGTCTTTAACTATGAACTAATTCCTAAGACTTTGAACAACTAGGTAAGTAACCTATATCTCTTCAAGGAGATTAAATATATTTGCATATTTTTGAGGAGAATTAGATAATACTCCATTATTTTAAAATTTTTTGTGTTGCTTTGATATTGATTAGGTCTAAGTGGGGACCTACAGACTTAAGGCCTGTAGGTCTCATTTGACTACAAGTGACTCCATAAGTTCATCGTCCCTGAGTCTTTCAACATTGTTAAACTACTTCATACCTCCTAAACATTTATCAATGGTCTAAAAATGTTAATACCAATATCAAGCCACCTTATATCAAATTCAACTAGTCTCTATGGATTTGTAAGAGGTCTCATTTGACTATGAACTCAACTACCAAGCCACTTCTTTGGGTTCTTGAACTTCCCAAACTCTGTCAACTCCACTACTCACTCTAGTCATATTTATCACTATTTATAGGACTCACAGATCTTTAAGACAAGTATGATAATCCCATTCAACTTGAGGCTATTGTACATATTGTAGGCCTGTGTCAAGTAATGTAGAAAGTCTATCTATAGGGGCTTAGAGTATCTAGTCAACTTGAGTAGTTTTAAAGAGGGAAGTAGGCAATCAAGACCATGTAAACATATGAATATATGTGTCAACCTTCTCTATGATTCTGAGCATCCTCAAATATGTTCCTATAGCCCATACAATATGCAATTGATGGAAGTAACTGTGAACTCTCATTAGAATTGTTAGGACTTGTTCCAAAGTCTTAACTTAGTTTAGGATTTTGGTAAGATACATTAAATAAATGTAAATGGGGCATGATTATTTTTATAAAGACACCCCCATAAATAAATTAAGTTATATTTATGTTTGAGTTAATAATAAAACTACCTAATGGGTTGCATTCCCACATATAGTTGTTTGTAGAAGTTGGTTTTTACTAGTCATGAGGTGAAAACTATATATTCATGTCTGTATTTTTAAAAAAGGTCAATGGAATATTGGAACCCTTTCTATGTACTTACTTTTTTTTAAATAATAAAATGCTTGTGGACCCACACTCAGTGGGCACAACATTCAACCTAAGTGGTTTATGTTCTATCAATGCTATTAGAGCATGGTAATTAGAAGCATGATGAATTCAGGTGAAAGCAACGGTGAAATTTTCATTCATGTGTAAAAAAAGAAGCGTCACATGAATTCAAATTTGGAAATATGCATAAGTGGTATAAGGTATGCCCTTTGGTAACTTTACATTGATTTTATAAAGCTTATGAGTAAACCTACATGTAAAAAAACCTTTGTATTAGTCTTGTATGGCCATATGCTTGGAACAACTCTTCATTCTTATTGTAGAACTTAGATCCTTCATTTTCAACACTGGAGAATGGTTTTGAAGGTTTTATTTTGATCAAATGTGATTTAAAAACCCTAAAATTATGCCCAAATAACCATTTGTATGGCTTTATTTAACCTAAAAACTTTTGTGATTATGTAGTACAACTTCTAATTTTATTAAAATCAATTTGCTCAATTTTTTAATCTATGTTTAAGTTTATAAAGACCAAAACTCACCACAAAATGCCTATGAGATGCTATCCAAGCTAATTTTCTAAGTTGTACAACCCATATTTACACTAATACGACCTCAACAATGCCCAACTCACCAAAAACCAATTTTACTTCATCAAATTCCTCTTTGATAGTCTCAAACAAAGTTAAATATTGAATGGTATGACCTTGTACGACCATGAATAGTGGAATAATAGTTTCAAATTTTCATATAGTAGTGGTGGCACCTAGTATGGCATTAAAATTCTAAGAAAAATTAAAATTTTCATTTGGTAAAGTTTCCAATAAAGTATCTCACAAATCAAGGGTTTGAGAGGGTCTCACACAAAACTATGCAAAGAGTTTTTACTTGGAAATATTTTTCATAGATAAATCAGATTTTACATGCCAAAATAATTTTTTTTAATTCTCATAGAGCAAAAAAATCAAGTTTATATGTAAAATTCTCTCTTTATAACTTGTAAATGCTCTTAGAGCACCTGGAAGGGCTAATTCTATGTAGAGCTTTGAAATAAGGAGGTCAAGGGTGCTAATCTTTTTTTTGGAAGAATTTTCTATATGATATATGATTTTTGTAAGGAATATTCCATTTTAAAATCTTTTCTAGTATGCTTTGCAAGTTGTAAAAATCATACATGTTTTTAAAGCATGAATACTAGTTGGAAAAACACAATAGAAGTTTTTTTCTTTTGCTTTTGGTGAAATAAGATCGTATTTCGATGAAATAAGGTTATATTTTGGTGAAATAAGGGTGTAATCTTTTGATTTTTTGGTGAGGTTAAGTGTAAAACCCATCAAATTTTTTTTTTACTCATGTGGAGGTTAAGTGAAAACCCTCAAAGAAGCATTGTCTTGTGCAAAGTACTATCAGTGAGTGTGTTATTTCTTTCATTTATCACACTTACTTTTATTTGTCACACTTACTTATATTTCAAGATGGAAAATATTCAAAATTTGCTTTCAGATGGCGATAGATTAACTATTCCTAATTATTTTGATTGGAAATGTTTGATGGAATCTTCATTAGTTTTCAATGAGATATGGGATGTTGTAAAAAACAAAAATCCTACATTTCCTATAGAATGAGGCAAACTTGATGTTTTTAATATACGTGATTCTAAGGCCCTAGATTTAATCAAGTGTTGATGTACTCAGGATATATACATATTGATAACTCTCCTCATAATTACACTACATGGAAAACCTTAACTGATTTATATGATAAGAAAACTAAGCATAAGAAGATAGATATCCACATGTAGTTGTTTAATTTGTCATTAGAAGATGGGGATATAAGAGATTACATATATAAGTTGAAGAATATTACTACTGAGTACACTAAAGCTGGGTTTGGAAAAGTAGATGATGATCTCATAGTCACTACTACTCCATTGAAAGGACTACATGTTTCATATAGGAACTTTGTAGAAATATTACATGTCTTTGACAAGATCACATGCATCACTTTTGATAAATTAGTTGAGTTGATTATTCAACATGACCTCTCTCTACCCAAGAAATTCAAGAAAACCAAGGAAGCCCATGGTTCAGAGTCCAAGCCTAGTTCATCTTTTTTTGGTCAAAAAAATTATAGAGGGCATAGTTATAAAGGGGGTAGAAATTATAGAGGAGGCAGATCTCAAAAAAGAGGTAGATGATATCATCATAACAACTATTCACATAAAAATTATAGCCATTCTCATTCAAATGAGATGAATTATAGATGATGTGGTCATAAATCTTATAGTGATAGAGGTCAAGGTAGATCAGACATTCAGTGTCATAGATGTGGGAAATTTGGTTAACTTACCTCTTAGTGTAGGATTCCTTTTGAAAAAATTTAGAGGCCACAAAAATTTACTAAATCTAACTCTACTCAATATGCTAACCATGATTATGATGAGTCTAGAAATATTGCTCATGAATATGTAAAATGTATTAAAAGATTGAATAATGAGTCCAACTCTCATAGTTTGTGATATGAGACTAGTATCCTTTTTATTTCCTCTCCTTCCTCTACTATTTCACAGGTTGATGACTTAGAAAATGTTGGAAATTATCTAAGTATTCCTTCAAATGGTGCACATGAGGAGAATTTTAGTGTTCCTGATCTTAATAATTTAGATAAGTATCCAAAATGGGATCTAAGTAATTTTTCTGACTTGAACATAGATGAAGTTGGTCTAATAGGTCTAAATATTTCTTGTAAACATGTGAACTATGCAATGGTTGTTACTACTTCTTCCACTAAACCATCTACTTTTGAGGAGGCTTCTACTGAATAGGTTTGACAATAGGCAATGAAAAGTGAGTATGATGCAATAATTAAATATAATACTTGGGTTTTGGTTTATCCTCTTCCACATGTTCAACCCATAGGATGAAAATGGGTTTATAGGACTAAGTATAAATTAGATGGCTCTATTGATAAAAATAAGTCAAGACTTGTTGTGAAAGGTTATGCACAACAAGAAGGTATTGACTATGAGGAATTGTTTACACCAACTACCAAAGGGTACACTATTCATATGGTCCTTGCCTTAACAAGATAGAATGGTTGGAAATTACATCAAATGGATGTTAAAAGTGAATTTTTGAATGGTGATTTACAGGAAGTATATATGAAACAAACCCATGGTTTTGAGAAAGTGGGTGCAGAGCACGTGTAAATTGATCAAATTTCTCTATGGGCTCAAATAGGCACCCATCTATTGGTATGTAAAAATGGATTCCTACTTGAGGCAAATTGGCTTTCAACATAGTGACTCCAATGATATTCTCTATTTTTTAGGCATAGAAGTAACATAGAAAGAGAAAAGTATTTTTATTTCACAAACTAAGTATATTTTTGAGTTATTAAATAGGTTTGGCATGAATGATTACAAAATTGCCCTTACTCCCATGGAAATTAATTTGAAATTATCTAAGTATGTTGGTAGTTCCATTTTTGATGGAACTAAATATAAATAGTTAGTGGGAGGTTTGATATATTTTATGACTACCAGGCCCGATATATCATTTTCAGTTAGAATTTTATCTAGGTTTATGCATGATCCTAGAGAAATTCATTAGCATGCAAAAAAAAGATTACTTCATTACATTCAAAGAACAAAAACATATGGCCTTGAGTACTACCACAATAATAACTTCAAACTTGCTGGGCATTATGATGTAGTTTTTGGTAGATGTGTGGATGATAGAGTATCCACAACAAGATACACTATGTATATGGGTTTATATGCCATTATTTGGTGTTTTAAGAAGCAAGATATAGTGGTAAATTCATCAAAATAATTAGAATATATCATAGCATGGGATACTTCCAAAGAAATTATTTACTTATGGTGTATTCTTTAAGATCTTCAGATTTCTTAGATTGTTCCTACATAGTTATACATTAATAATCAAAGTGCAATCAAGATGCCCAAGAATCTAGTATTTCATGCCAAAACAAAACATATGGATGTCAAATATCATTATTAGTGAATGTTGGTGGTGAAGAAATCAATTGATCCAATATATTTCTCATTTGTTGATCATATAATTGATATTTTCACAAAACTCCTTGATAGAATCAAATTTAAAAAATTTAGAAAAATGCTTGACATGTGTCCAAAGAACTAACTTTGGATCATAGAGGGTTTTGTTAGGACTTGTTTCAAAGTCTTAACTATGTTTAGGATTTTTGTATTTAAATTAAATAAATGTAAATGGGGCATGATTATTTTTATAAAGACACCCCCATAAATAAATTAAGTTAGACTTATGTTTGAGTTAATAATAAAACTACCTTACATGTTACATTCTCGTAGATAGTTGGTTGTAGAATTTAGCTGGTTTTTACTACTCATGAGGTGAAAAATATATATTCATGTATGCATTTATAAAAATGGTTAATGACATACTGTCACCCTTTCTATGTACTTGTTTCTTTGAAATTATTAAAATACTTATGGACCTACACTCAGTGCGCATAAGATTCAACCTAAGTGGTTTATGTTCTATCAAGAATGTGTGTTTGGGCTCTTTATCAACATATTCTCATGCTTCCAATGGTGTAATAAGGTATTATAAATTAAATCATTATGTA